>JAJGSR010000060.1:0-74761 GCA_020745775.1 Theristicus caerulescens
CCCAGCACCCAGACCCCACCCCCCCACCCCCTCCCCAGGCCCCCCCAGCCCGGGGGGGGGGCTGACTCAGCCTGGGGTGACTCAGCCGGGTCTCGGCGCCTTCCTGCGGGGCCGGGGGGGGCCGGGGGGGGCCCGGGGGGGGAGGGGGGGTGTCACATCCCTCTCAGCCCCCAATCCCGCCCGGATTCACCCCAAAAATGGGCGCCGTACCCCAAAATCCCATAGATCCACCCCAAAGCGTCGCTGCCCCCCAAAACCACGCGGATCCACCCCAAAACTGCCATGGCCCCAAAAACTCCCATGGATCCACCCCCAAATCCACATGGATTCACCCCAAAGTGACCCCGGACCCCAAACCTGCTCAGATTCACCCCAAAACCTCACACAGACCCCAAACCAGCACAGATTCACCCCAAAACTGCACGGATCCACCCCCAAATCCACATGGATTCACCCCAAACCTCACACAGACCCAAATCCACATGAATTCACCCCAAAACTGCACGGATCCACCCCCAAATCCACATGGATCCACCCCAAACCATCCCTGTACCCCAAACCTGCCCAGATTCACCCCAAAACCTCACACAGCCCCCAAACCAGCACAGATTCACCCCAAACCAGCATGGATCCCCCCCAAAATCCACATGGATTCACCCCAAACTGTCCCTGTACCCCAAACCTGCTCAGATTCACCCCAAAACCTCACACAGACCCAAATCCACATGAATTCACCCCAAAACCACATGGATCCACCCCAAAATCCACATGGATCCACCCCAAACCATCCCCGTACCCCAAACCTGCTCAGATTCACCCCAAAACCTCACACAGACCCCAAACCAGCACAGATTCACCCCAAAACTGCATGGATCCACCCCAAACTGCACACAGACCCCAAACCCACATGAATTCACCCCAAAACACCACGGATCCACCCCCAAATCCACATGGATCCACCCCAAACCATCCCTGTACCCCAAACCTGCTCAGATTCACCCCAAAAACTCACACAGACCCCAAAACCACATGAATTCACCCCAAACTGCACGGATCCACCCCAAAATCCACATGGATCCACCCCAAAGTGTCCCTGTACCCCAAACCTGCTCAGATTCACCCCAAAACCTCACACAGACCCCAAACCAGCACAGATTCACCCCAAAACTGCACGGATCCACCCCCAAATCCACATGGATCCACCCCAAAATCCACATGGATTCACCCCAAAGTGACCCCGGACCCCAAACCTGCTCAGATTCACCCCAAAACCTCACACACACCCAAATCCACATGAATTCACCCCAAAACTGCACGGATCCACCCCAAAATCCACATGGATCCACCCCAAAGTGTCCCCGTACCCCAAACCTGCTCAGATTCACCCCAAAACCTCACACAGACCCCAAACCAGCACAGATTCACCCCAAACCAGCATGGATCCCCCCCAAAATCCACATGGATTCACCCCAAACTGTCCCTGTACCCCAAACCTGCTCAGATTCACCCCAAAACCTCACACACACCCAAATCCACATGAATTCACCCCAAAACCACATGGATCCACCCCGAAATCCACATGGATCCACCCCAAACCATCCCCGTACCCCAAACCTGCTCAGATTCACCCCAAAACCCCACACAGACCCCAAACCAGCACAGATTCACCCCAAAACTGCACGGATCCACCCCAAAATCCACATGGATCCACCCCAAACCATCCCTGTACCCCAAACCAGCATGGATCCACCCCAAAACCGCATGGATCCCCCCCAAAATCCACATGGATTCACCCCAAACCATCCCTGTACCCCAAACCAGCTCAGATTCACCCCAAAACCTCACACACACCCAAATCCACATGAATTCACTCCAAAATCCACATGGAACCACCCCAAACCTCACACAGACCCCAAACCAGCACAGATTCACCCTAAAACAGCACAGATCCACCCCCAAATCCACATGGATCCACCCCAAACCATCCCCGTACCCCAAACCTTCTCAGATTCACCCCAAAACCCCCCACAGCTCCCAAACCTGTCACCCCACAGCAGGGCTGTCCCACGGCATTGTCACCCCACGGCGGTGCCACCTCCACCCATGGACAAGGACGCTGTCACCCCACGGTGCTGTCACCCCACGGTACTGTCACCCTACGGTACTGTCACCCTGGGGTGCTGTCGCCCTATGGCAGTGTCACCTCTCCCCATGGACAAGGACACTGTCACCCTACAGCGTTGTCACCCTACAGCAGTGTCACCTTTCCCCATGGACAAGGACACTGTCACCCCACGGTACTGTCACCCTACGGCAGTGTCACCCTGGGGTGCTGTCACCCTATAGCAGTGTCACCTCCACCCATGGACAAGGACGCTGTCACCTCACGGTGCTGTCACCCTACAGCAGTGTCACCCTGGGGTGCTGTCGCCCTATGGCAGTGTCACCTCCACCCATGGACAAGGACACTCTCACCCCACGGTGCTGTCACCCTACAGCAGTGTCACCCTGGGGTGCTGTCACCCTACAGCAGTGTCACCTCTCCCCACAGACAAGACGCTGTCACCCCATGGTGTTGTCACCCTACGTCAGTGTCACCCTGGGGTGCTGTCACCCTACAGCAGTGTCACCTCCACCCATGGACAAGGACACTCTCACCCCACGGTGCTGTCACCCTACAGCAGTGTCACCCCAAGGACACCGCCACCCTAGGGTGCTTCCACCCCATGGCACTGCCACCCCACAGCAGTGTCACCCCGTGGCCCCACGGCCTTGTCACCACCCTCCACAGCACTGCCACCCCACGAGGGTGTCCCAGCGCCCCCCACCCTTCGAGACACACCTGACCTTGTCCCCTGTCCCCACACGGGACCCCCCTCGTCACCCGCTGGGCCGCGTCGCTTGGCGTGGGGGCGTGACACCCGCTCAAGGAAGTGCCTTGTGCCTGTCCCTCGGTTGGTGACACCCTCAGGTGGCCTCGATCACTTCTGGGCACTGCCTGGCTTCCTGCCAGGAACTGCTCCCAAATCGGGGTGGGGACATCGGGGGGACACCAGCACCCCAGAGAGCGTCACCACCGTGTCGTCCCCCCCCGACCCCAGCCACCGTGGCCCCAGATGTGGCCCAGATGTCCCCGCTCCGTGTCCCCTTCTCCGTGGTCTCCAAAGGGCTTGGTGGCATCAGGGTGGGGGCAGAGAGGAGCAGGCAGCTGCCTCCAGCCTCCATAGGGGTTTAGGCAGGGGCTACATGGGATTGGGTGGGTCCCCAAGTCCTCTGCAGGGGATTGGTTGGGGCAGGGGACGTATGGGATTGGCCAGGTAGCCAATCTGATGTCCCCAGCCTGGTGCTACCTTCCTGTCCCCGTCCCATGTCCCAAGCCCTGTCCCACGTCCCCATCCCGCGTCCCACGTCCCACGTCCCCATCCCGCATCCCCCATCCCCATCCCGCGTCCCACGTCCCATGTCCCGCGTCCCCATCCCGCGTCCCACATTCCATGTCCCCATCCCGCGTCCCCATCCCATGTCCCACGTCCCACGTCCCCATCCCGCGTCCCACGTCCCCGTCCCACGTCCCCATCCCGCGTCCCACGTCCCCGTCCCACGTCCCCGTCCCGCGTCCCACGTCCCCATCCCATGTCCCACGTCCCACGTCCCCATCCCGCGTCCCACGTCCCCATCCTGCATCCCCATCCTGCGTCCCACGTCCCCATCCCGCGCCCCACGTCCCCATGCCGCGTCCCACGTCCCGCTCCTGTCCCCAGCCTCACTCCACAGCGGGGACAAGCCACGGCCAGGGCTGGTGGGGACAAGACGGGGTCTTGGAGACGCCGGGACGTACCCAGGGGGGTCCCACGGACCTTAAAGGAGGGCGTTGGGCACTCCACGTGCCGTGGGACAACGCCTCTGCCAGGAAATGGGTGTTGGCACCCGTCCCTTTGCTCCTGGCACCTGTGGCTCAGGTTTCATCCCTCCTCCTTCTTACCTGTGACCAAAGGTCCTCTGATGACCCTCCGCGTCCTATTCCCGCTGCGCAGCTGACAGCAGATCAACGAGCCAAGATTTCCACCCCCCCTCAACTCCGAGCTCCGGAGAGATGGGGGGTCGTCTGTGGGGTAGCCTGGCCGTGGTCTGCATCTGCTTCCTGGTCATCATGAGAGGTGGGTGCTGCTGGGCTCTGGGACCTCCCATCCCACCGTTGTAACCTCATCACTGTGAGGGCACCCTGAGGACTGCAAGCTTGGGCACGGGGTGGGACCAGGGATCCTCCAAGGACCCTGTGCTGCAGGTCTGGTTTTGGCATCAAACGAGCATGAATTGTGGTCTTTGGGGGTCTTTGGGACCCAACTGGGGGTCTTGGGAGGTCTGGGGAGGTCTTTGGGGGGTCCATGGGTCTTTGGGACCCAACTGGGGGTCTTGGGAGGTCTGGGGAGGTCTTTGGGGGGTCCATGGGTCTTTGGGACCCAACTGGGGGTCTTGGGAGGTCTGGGGAGGTCTTTGGGGGGTCCATGGGTCTTTGGGACCCAACTGGGGGTCTTGGGAGGTCTGGGGAGGTCTTTGGGGGGTCCATGGGTCTTTGGGATCCAATTGGGGGTCTTGGGAGGTCTGAGGGGGTCTTTGGGGGTCTTTTGGGGGGGTACATGGGTCTTTGGGACCCAACTGGGGGTCTTGGGAGGTCTGGGGGAGTCTTTGGGGGGCAGTCTATGGGTCTTTGAGACCCAACTGGGGGTCTTGGGAGGTCTGGGGGAGTCTTTGGGGGTCTTTGGGGGGCAGTCTATGGGTCTTTGAGACCCAATTGGGGGTCTTGGGAGGTCTGGGGGGTCTTTGGTGGGGTCCATGGGTTTTTGGGACCCAACTGGGGGTCTTGGGAGGTCTGGGGGGGTCTTTGGGAGTCCATGGGTCTTTGGGAGGGGGTCCATGGGTCTTTGGGACCCAACTGGGAGTCTTGAAAGGTCTGGGGGGGTCCATGGGTCTTTGGGACCCAACTGGGGGTCTTGGAAGGTCTGGGGGGTCTTTGGGGGTCTTTGAGGGGGTCCATGGGTCTTCGAGACCCAACTGGGGGTCTTGGGAGGTCGGGGGGGGGGGGGTCTTTGGGGGTCCGTGGGTCTTTGGGAGGGGGTCCATGGGTCTTTGGGACCCAACTGGGGGTCTTGGAAGGTCTGGGAGGTCTTTGGGGGAGGTCCATGGGTCTTTGGGACCCAACTGGGGGTCTTGGAAGGTCTGGGGGGTCTTTGGGAGGGGTCCATGGGTCTTTGGGACCCAACTGGGGGTCTTGGGAGGTCTGGGGGGGGGTCTTTGGGGGTCCATGGGTCTTTGGGAGGGGGTCCATGGGTCTTTGGGATCCAACTGGGGGTCTTGGGAGGTCTGGGGGGGTCTTTGGGGGGTTCCATGGGTCTTTGGGATCCAATTGGGGGTCTGGGGAAGGCTTTGGGGGGGGTCCATGGGTCTTTGGGATCCAATTGGGGGTCTGGGGAGGTCTGAGGGGGTCTGGGGGGGTCTTCGGCAGGGTCCATGGGTCTTTGGGATCCAATTGGGGGTCTTGGGAGGTCTGAGGGGGTCTGGGGGGGTCTTTGGGGGGGTCCATGGGTCTTTGGGACCCAACTGGGGGTCTTGGGAGGTCTGAGGGGGTCTTTGGGGGGGTCCATGTGTCTTCGGGACCCAATTGGGGGTCTTGGAAGGTCTGGGGGGTCTTTGGGACCCAACTGGGGGTCTTGGGAGGTCTTTGGGGGGGTCCATGGGTCTTTGGGATCCAATTGGGGGTCTTGGGAGGTCTGGGAGGGGTCTTTGGGGGTCCATGGGTCTTTGGGAGGGGGTCCATGGGTCTTTGGGACCCAACTGGGGGTCTTGGAAGGTCCGGTGAGGTCTTTGGGGGGGTCCATGGGTTTTTAGGATCCAATTGGGGGTCTGGGGAGGTCTGGGGAGGTCTTTGGCGGGGTCCATGGGTCTTTGGGACCCAGCTGGGGGTCTTGGAAGGTCTGGGGGGGTCTTTGGGGGTCCATGGGTCTTTGGGAGGGGGTCCATGGGTCTTCGAGACCCAACTGGGGGTCTTGGGAGGTCTGGGGGGGGGGCTTTGGGGGTCCATGGGTCTTTGGGAGGGGGTCCATGGGTCTTTGGGACCCAACTGGGGGTCTTTAGAGGTCTTTGGAGAACCAATGGCAGGTCTTCGGGCAGATGCTGGTCTATTGTGGACGTGGGTGTTGGGGGGGTCAATGATTTTGGGGGATGTGGGGGTTTGTGGGGCCAGGGCAGGTGCTTGACCTGGAGGAGATGGTGGGAGAGCACCCATCAAGGGGGACCGGAGGCTGTCAATGCCTGTCCTGGGAGGGGGGTGGCACCCCTTTTGTGGACCCTGGGTGCACATAGCTCTCAGAGCATTGGGTGAAGATCCAAAGACCCTTGGAACACCTCAATCTTCTGCACAGATGACACTGACCAGCATGGGACAGCATGGGACAACGGGCAACCAGACAGGCAGAGTTCATCTTCACCCAAGGTGTGGCAATGGGCTCCTCAGAGCTCAGAGGTGAAGCTGAATGGCAGAGGTGAAAGTCCTCCAGTGGCCACCAGCAGGAGAAACCCACTGGTCCCAGCTGAGGAGAAGGGAAACACACGGAGGAGGAGGGCAGCTGGGTTTCCGAAGGATGACGACGCTTTGGAAGAGGAGTTGGGGACAGTCTATCTACCAGGGATCAGAAAAGCAAGGAGAGAGGGAACAAGAGGTGCACCAGAGGACACGGACAAACTGCGGGAGAGAGGCACGAGCTGGAGCCTCAGCAACCGGACACCAGAGGACGAGAGCTTGTGGGGGGAAATGGATGGATTAGAGGACCCATTGACCATCAAACACACACCGTACATCAGCACCGTGATGAGCCTGGCAATAACTACGGACCCAAGAGAAGGCATGTCATACAACAGTGACACAAGCACCACCACAATCATGCCGAGCTCGACTGTCACCACCTGGACATCGGGGGACACAGAGACATCAGGGGACACGTCGGCCACCACTGAGCTACCAACCACCACCGTGATTGTGCCGAGCTCGACTGTCACCCCCTGGACATCGGGGTACACAGAGACATCAGGGGACACGTCGGCCACCACTGAGCTACCAACCACCACCGTGATTGTGCCGAGCTCGACTGTCACCCCCTGGACATCGGGGTACACAGAGACATCGGGGGACACCTCGGCCACCACTGAGCCACCAACCACCACCGTGACCATGCCCAGCTCCACTGTCACCCCCTGGACATCGGGGTACACAGAGACATCGGGGGACACGTCGGCCACCACTGAGCCACCAACCACCACCGTGACCGTGCCCAGCTCGACTGTCACCACCTGGACATCGGGGTACACAGAGACATCGGGGGACACGTCGGCCACCACTGAGCCACCAACCACCACCGTGACCATGCCCAGCTCCACTGTCACCCCCTGGACATCGGGGTACACAGAGACATCAGGGGACACGTCGGCCACCACTGAGCCACCAACCACCCCTGTGACCGTGCCCAGCTCGACTGTCACCACCTGGACATCGGGGTACACAGAGACATCAGGGGACACGTCGGCCACCACTGAGCCACCAACCACCACCGTGACCGTGCCCAGCTCCACTGTCACCACCTGGACATCGGGGATCACAGAGACATCAGGGGACACGTCGGCCACCACTGAGCCACCAACCACCACCGTGACCGTGCCCAGCTCCACTGTCACCCCCTGGACATCGGGGTACACAGAGACATCAGGGGACACGTCGGCCACCACTGAGCCACCAACCACCACCGTGACCATGCCCAGCTCCACTGTCACCACCTGGACATCGGGGTACACAGAGACATCAGGGGACACGTCGGCCACCACTGAGCCACCAACCACCACCGTGACCATGCCCAGCTCCACTGTCACCCCCTGGACATCGGGGTACACAGAGACATCGGGGGACACGTCGGCCACCACTGAGCCACCAACCACCACCGTGACCATGCCCAGCTCGACTGTCACCCCCTGGACATCGGGGTACACAGAGACATCAGGGGACACGTCGGCCACCACTGAGCCACGAACCACCGTGACCGTGCCCAGCTCCACTGTCACCCCCTGGACATCGGGGTACACAGAGACATCAGGGGACACGTCGGCCACCACTGAGCCACCAACCACCACCGTGACCATGCCCAGCTCCACTGTCACCCCCTGGACATCGGGGTACACAGAGACATCAGGGGACACGTCGGCCACCACTGAGCCACCAACCACCACCGTGACCATGCCCAGCTCCACTGTCACCCCCTGGACATCGGGGTACACAGAGACATCAGGGGACACGTCGGCCACCACTGAGCCACCAACCACCACCGTGACCGTGCCCAGCTCCACTGTCACCACCTGGACATCGGGGTACACAGAGACATCAGGGGACACGTCGGCCACCACTGAGCCACCAACCACCACCGTGACCATGCCCAGCTCCACTGTCACCACCTGGACATCGGGGTACACAGAGACATCAGGGGACACGTCGGCCACCACTGAGCCACCAACCACCACCGTGACCATGCCCAGCTCCACTGTCACCCCCTGGACATCGGGGTACACAGAGACATCGGGGGACACATCGGCCACCACTGAGCCACCAACCACCACCGTGACCATGCCCAGCTCGACTGTCACCCCCTGGACATCGGGGTACACAGAGACATCAGGGGACACGTCGGCCACCACTGAGCCACCAACCACCGTGACCGTGCCCAGCTCGACTGTCACCCCCTGGACATCGGGGTACACAGAGACATCAGGGGACACGTCGGCCACCACTGAGCCACCAACCACCACCGTGACCATGCCCAGCTCCACTGTCACCCCCTGGACATCGGGGTACACAGAGACATCAGGGGACACGTCGGCCACCACTGAGCCACCAACCACCACCGTGACCATGCCCAGCTCCACTGTCACCCCCTGGACATCGGGGTACACAGAGACATCAGGGGACACGTCGGCCACCACTGAGCCACCAACCACCACCGTGACCGTGCCCAGCTCCACTGTCACCACCTGGACATCGGGGTACACAGAGACATCAGGGGACACGTCGGCCACCACTGAGCCACCAACCACCCCTGTGACCATCCCGAGCTCCACTGTCACCCCCTGGACATCGGGGTACACAGAGACATCAGGGGACACGTCGGCCACCACTGAGCCACCAACCACCACCGTGACCGTGCCGAGCTCGACTGTCACCCCCTGGACATCGGGGTACACAGAGACATCAGGGGACACGTCGGCCACCACTGAGCCACCAACCACCCCTGTGACCGTGCCGAGCTCGACTGTCACCCCCTGGACATCGGGGTACACAGAGACATCAGGGGACACGTCGGCCACCACTGAGCCACCAACCACCACCGTGACCGTGCCGAGCTCGACTGTCACCCCCTGGACATCGGGGTACACAGAGACATCAGGGGACACGTCGGCCACCACTGAGCCACCAACCACCACCGTGACCATGCCCAGCTGGACTGTCACCACCTGGACATCGGGGTACACAGAGACATCAGGGGACACGTCGGCCACCACTGAGCCACCAACCACCACCGTGACCATGCCCAGCTCCACTGTCACCCCCTGGACATCGGGGTACACAGAGACATCAGGGGACACGTCGGCCACCACTGAGCCACCAACCACCACCGTGACCGTGCCGAGCTCGACTGTCACCCCCTGGACATCGGGGTACACAGAGACATCAGGGGACACGTCGGCCACCACTGAGCCACCAACCACCACTGTGACCATGCCCAGCTCCACTGTCACCCCCTGGACATCAGGGATCACAGAGACATCAGGGGACACGTCGGCCACCACTGAGCCACCAACCACCACCGTGACCGTGCCGAGCTCGACTGTCACCCCCTGGACATCGGGGTACACAGAGACATCGGGGGACACGTCGGCCACCACTGAGCCACCAACCACCACCGTGACCATGCCCAGCTCCACTGTCACCACCTGGACATCGGGGGACACAGAGACATCAGGGGACACGTCGGCCACCACTGAGCCACCAACCACCACCGTGACCATGCCCAGCTCCACTGTCACCCCCTGGACATCGGGGTACACAGAGACATCAGGGGACACGTCGGCCACCACTGAGCCACCAACCACCACTGTGACCGTGCCCAGCTCCACTGTCACCCCCTGGACATCGGGGTACACAGAGACATCGGGGGACACGTCGGCCACCACTGAGCCACCAACCACCACCGTGACCGTGCCCAGCTCCACTGTCACCACCTGGACATCGGGGTACACAGAGACATCAGGGGACATGTCGGCCACCACTGAGCCACCAACCACCCCTGTGACCGTGCCGAGCTCGACTGTCACCCCCTGGACATCGGGGTACACAGAGACATCAGGGGACACGTCGGCCACCACTGAGCCACCAACCACCACCGTGACCGTGCCCAGCTCCACTGTCACCCCCTGGACATCGGGGATCACAGAGACATCAGGGGACACGTCGGCCACCACTGAGCCACCAACCACCACCGTGACCGTGCCCAGCTCGACTGTCACCACCTGGACATCGGGGTACACAGAGACATCAGGGGACACGTCGGCCACCACTGAGCCACCAACCACCACCGTGACTGTGCCCAGCTCCACTGTCACCCCCTGGACATCGGGGTACACAGAGACATCGGGGGACACGTCGGCCACCACTGAGCCACCAACCACCACCGTGACCGTGCCCAGCTCCACTGTCACCACCTGGACATCGGGGTACACAGAGACATCGGGGGACACGTCGGCCACCACTGAGCCACCAACCACCACCGTGACCGTGCCGAGCTCGACTGTCACCACCTGGACATCAGGGTACACAGAGACATCAGGGGACACGTCGGCCACCACTGAGCCACCAACCACCCCTGTGACCGTCCCGAGCTCGACTGTCACCACCTGGACATCGGGGTACACAGAGACATCAGGGGACACGTCGGCCACCACTGAGCCACCAACCACCACCGTGACCGTGCCCAGCTCCACTGTCACCACCTGGACATCGGGGTACACAGAGACATCAGGGGACACGTCGGCCACCACTGAGCCACCAACCACCACCGTGACCGTGCCCAGCTCCACTGTCACCCCCTGGACATCGGGGTACACAGAGACATCAGGGGACACGTCGGCCACCACTGAGCCACCAACCACCCCTGTGACCGTGCCCAGCTCGACTGTCACCCCCTGGACATCGGGGTACACAGAGACATCGGGGGACACGTCGGCCACCACTGAGCCACCAACCACCACTGTGACCATGCCCAGCTCCACTGTCACCCCCTGGACATCGGGGTACACAGAGACATCAGGGGACACGTCGGCCACCACTGAGCCACCAACCACCACCGTGACCGTGCCCAGCTCCACTGTCACCACCTGGACATCGGGGTACACAGAGACATCGGGGGACACGTCGGCCACCACTGAGCCACCAACCACCACCGTGACCATGCCCAGCTCCACTGTCACCCCCTGGACATCGGGGATCACAGAGACATCAGGGGACACGTCGGCCACCACTGAGCCACCAACCACCACTGTGACCGTGCCCAGCTCCACTGTCACCACCTGGACATCGGGGTACACAGAGACATCGGGGGACACGTCGGCCACCACTGAGCCACCAACCACCCCTGTGACCGTGCCCAGCTCGACTGTCACCCCCTGGACATCGGGGTACACAGAGACATCAGGGGACACGTCGGCCACCACTGAGCCACCAACCACCCCTGTGACCGTGCCCAGCTCCACTGTCACCACCTGGACATCGGGGTACACAGAGACATCAGGGGACACGTCGGCCACCACTGAGCCACCAACCACCCCTGTGACCATGCCCAGCTCCACTGTCACCCCCTGGACATCGGGGTACACAGAGACATCAGGGGACACGTCGGCCACCACTGAGCCACCAACCACCACCGTGACCATGCCCAGCTGGACTGTCACCACCTGGACATCGGGGTACACAGAGACATCGGGGGACACGTCGGCCACCACTGAGCCACCAACCACCCCTGTGACCGTGCCGAGCTCGACTGTCACCCCCTGGACATCGGGGTACACAGAGACATCAGGGGACACGTCGGCCACCACTGAGCCACCAACCACCACCGTGACCGTGCCGAGCTCGACTGTCACCACCTGGACATCGGGGTACACAGAGACATCAGGGGACACGTCGGCCACCACTGAGCCACCAACCACCACCGTGACCATGCCCAGCTCCACTGTCACCACCTGGACATCAGGGTACACAGAGACATCAGGGGACACCTCGGCCACCACTGAGCCACCAACCACCACTGTGACCATGCCCAGCTCCACTGTCACCCCCTGGACATCGGGGTACACAGAGACATCAGGGGACACGTCGGCCACCACTGAGCCACCAACCACCCCTGTGACCGTGCCGAGCTCGACTGTCACCCCCTGGACATTGGGGGACACAGAGACATCAGGGGACACGTCGGCCACCACTGAGCCACCAACCACCACCGTGACCATGCCCAGCTCCACTGTCACCACCTGGACATCGGGGTACACAGAGACATCAGGGGACACGTTGGCCACCACTGAGCCACCAACCACCCCTGTGACCGTGCCGAGCTCGACTGTCACCCCCTGGACATCGGGGTACACAGAGACATCAGGGGACACGTCGGCCACCACTGAGCCACCAACCACCACCGTGACCGTGCCGAGCTCGACTGTCACCACCTGGACATCGGGGTACACAGAGACATCAGGGGACACGTCGGCCACCACTGAGCCACCAACCACCACCGTGACCATGCCCAGCTCCACTGTCACCACCTGGACATCAGGGTACACAGAGACATCAGGGGACACGTCGGCCACCACTGAGCCACCAACCACCACTGTGACCATGCCCAGCTCCACTGTCACCACCTGGACATCGGGGTACACAGAGACATCAGGGGACACGTCGGCCACCACTGAGCCACCAGCCACCCCTGTGACCGTGCCGAGCTCCACTGTCACCCCCTGGACATCGGGGGACACAGAGACATCAGGGGACACGTCGGCCACCACTGAGCCACCAACCACCACCGTGACCATGCCCAGCTCGACTGTCACCACCTGGACATCGGGGTACACAGAGACATCAGGGGACACGTCGGCCACCACTGAGCCACCAACCACCACCGTGACCGTGCCCAGCTCGACTGTCACCCCCTGGACATCGGGGTACACAGAGACATCAGGGGACACGTCGGCCACCACTGAGCCACCAACCACCACCGTGACCATGCCCAGCTCCACTGTCACCACCTGGACATCGGGGTACACAGAGACATCAGGGGACACGTCGGCCACCACTGAGCCACCAACCACCACTGTGACCATGCCCAGCTCGACTGTCACCCCCTGGACATCGGGGTACACAGAGACATCAGGGGACACGTCGGCCACCACTGAGCCACCAACCACCCCTGTGACCGTGCCGAGCTCGACTGTCACCCCCTGGACATCGGGGGACACAGAGACATCAGGGGACACGTCGGCCACCACTGAGCCACCAACCACCACCGTGACCATGCCCAGCTCGACTGTCACCCCCTGGACATCGGGGTACACAGAGACATCAGGGGACACGTCGGCCACCACTGAGCCACCAACCACCACCGTGACCATGCCCAGCTCCACTGTCACCCCCTGGACATCGGGGTACACAGAGACATCAGGGGACACGTCGGCCACCACTGAGCCACCAACCACCCCTGTGACCGTGCCCAGCTGGACTGTCACCCCCTGGACATCGGGGAACACAGAGACATCAGGGGACACGTCGGCCACCACTGAGCCACCAACCACCCCTGTGACCGTGCCCAGCTCCACTGTCACCCCCTGGACATCGGGGTACACAGAGACATCAGGGGACACGTCGGCCACCACTGAGCCACCAACCACCACCGTGACCGTGCCGAGCTCGACTGTCACCCCCTGGACATCGGGGTACACAGAGACATCAGGGGACACGTCGGCCACCACTGAGCCACCAACCACCACCGTGACCATGCCCAGCTCCACTGTCACCACCTGGACATCGGGGTACACAGAGACATCAGGGGACACGTCGGCCACCACTGAGCCACCAACCACCACCGTGACCATGCCCAGCTCCACTGTCACCCCCTGGACATCGGGGTACACAGAGACATCAGGGGACACGTCGGCCACCACTGAGCCACCAACCACCACCGTGACCATGCCCAGCTCGACTGTCACCCCCTGGACATCGGGGTACACAGAGACATCAGGGGACACGTCGGCCACCACTGAGCCACCAACCACCCCTGTGACCGTGCCGAGCTCGACTGTCACCCCCTGGACATCGGGGGACACAGAGACATCAGGGGACACGTCGGCCACCACTGACCCACCAACCACCACTGTGACCATGCCCAGCTCCACTGTCACCCCCTGGACATCGGGGTACACAGAGACATCGGGGGACACGTCGGCCACCACTGAGCCACCAACCACCACCGTGACCATGCCCAGCTCGACTGTCACCAGCTGGACATCGGGGTACACAGAGACATCGGGGGACACGTCGGCCACCACTGAGCCACCAACCACCACTGTGACCGTGCCCAGCTGGACTGTCACCACCTGGACATCGGGGTACACAGAGACATCGGGGGACACGTCGGCCACCACAGAACCACCTACCACCCCTGTGACCGTGCCGAGCTCGACTGTCACCCCCTGGACATCGGGGTACACAGAGACATCGGGGGACACGTCGGCCACCACTGAGCCACCAACCACCACCGTGACCATGCCCAGCTCCACTGTCACCACCTGGACATCGGGGTACACAGAGACATCAGGGGACACGTCGGCCACCACTGAGCCACCAACCACCACCGTGACCATGCCCAGCTCCACTGTCACCACCTGGACATCAGGGTACACAGAGACATCGGGGGACACGTCGGCCACCACTGAGCCACCAACCACCACCGTGACCATGCCCAGCTCCACTGTCACCCCCTGGACATCGGGGTACACAGAGACATCGGGGGACACGTCGGCCACCACTGAGCCACCAACCACCACCGTGACCGTGCCCAGCTCGACTGTCACCCCCTGGACATCGGGGTACACAGAGACATCAGGGGACACGTCGGCCACCACTGAGCCACCAACCACCACCGTGACCATGCCCAGCTCCACTGTCACCACCTGGACATCGGGGATCACAGAGACATCAGGGGACAAGTCGGCCACCACTGAGCCACCAACCAGCACCGTGACCGTGCCCAGCTCCACTGTCACCCCCTGGACATCGGGGTACACAGAGACATCAGGGGACACGTCGGCCACCACTGAGCCACCAACCACCCCTGTGACCATGCCCAGCTCCACTGTCACCCCCTGGACATCGGGGTACACAGAGACATCAGGGGACACGTCGGCCACCACTGAGCCACCAACCACCACTGTGACCATGCCCAGCTCCACTGTCACCACCTGGACATCGGGAAACACAGAGACATCAGGGGACACGTCGGCCACCACTGAGCCACCAACCACCCCTGTGACTGTGCCCAGCTCCACTGTCACCCCCTGGACATCGGGGTACACAGAGACATCAGGGGACATGTCGGCCACCACTGAGCCACCAACCACCACCGTGACCATGCCCAGCTCCACTGTCACCACCTGGACATCGGGGTACACAGAGACATCAGGGGACACGTCGGCCACCACTGAGCCACCAACCACCACCGTGACCGTGCCCAGTTCGACTGTCACCCCCTGGACATCGGGGTACACAGAGACATCAGGGGACACGTCGGCCACCACTGAGCCACCAACCACCACCGTGACCATGCCCAGCTCCACTGTCACCACCTGGACATCGGGGTACACAGAGACATCAGGGGACACGTCGGCCACCACTGAGCCACCAACCACCCCTGTGACCGTGCCCAGCTCGACTGTCACCACCTGGACATCGGGGTACACAGAGACATCAGGGGACACGTCGGCCACCACTGAGCCACCAACCACCACCGTGACCATGCCCAGCTCCACTGTCACCACCTGGACATCGGGGTACACAGAGACATCGGGGGACACGTCGGCCACCACTGAGCCACCAACCACCCCTGTGACCGTGCCCAGCTCCACTGTCACCACCTGGACATCGGGGTACACAGAGACATCAGGGGACACGTCGGCCACCACTGAGCCACCAACCACCCCTATGACCGTGCCGAGCTCGACTGTCACCCCCTGGACATCGGGGTACACAGAGACATCAGGGGACACGTCGGCCACCACTGAGCCACCAACCACCACCGTGACCATGCCCAGCTCCACTGTCACCCCCTGGACATCGGGGTACACAGAGACATCGGGGGACACGTCGGCCACCACTGAGCCACCAACCACCACCGTGACTGTGCCCAGCTCCACTGTCACCCCCTGGACATCGGGGAACACAGAGACATCGGGGGACACGTCGGCCACCACTGAGCCACCAACCACCACCGTGACCATGCCCAGCTCCACTGTCACCACCTGGACATCAGGGTACACAGAGACATCGGGGGACACGTCGGCCACCACTGAGCCACCAACCACCACCGTGACCATGCCCAGCTCCACTGTCACCACCTGGACATCGGGGTACACAGAGACATCGGGGGACACGTCGGCCACCACTGAGCCACCAACCACCCCTGTGACCGTGCCCAGCTCGACTGTCACCCCCTGGACATCGGGGTACACAGAGACATCAGGGGACACGTCGGCCACCACTGAGCCACCAACCACCCCTGTGACCGTGCCGAGCTCGACTGTCACCCCCTGGACATCGGGGTACACAGAGACATCAGGGGACACGTCGGCCACCACTGAGCCACCAACCACCACCGTGACCGTGCCGAGCTCCACTGTCACCCCCTGGACATCGGGGTACACAGAGACATCAGGGGACACGTCGGCCACCACTGAGCCACCAACCACCACCGTGACCATGCCCAGCTCCACTGTCACCCCCTGGACATCGGGGTACACAGAGACATCGGGAGACACGTCGGCCACCACTGAGCCACCAACCACCACCGTGACCGTGCCCAGCTCCACTGTCACCCCCTGGACATCGGGGTACACAGAGACATCGGGGGACACGTCGGCCACCACTGAGCCACCAACCACCCCTGTGACCGTGCCGAGCTCGACTGTCACCCCCTGGACATCGGGGGACACAGAGACATCAGGGGACACGTCGGCCACCACTGAGCCACCAACCACCACCGTGACCGTGCCCAGCTCGACTGTCACCCCCTGGACATCGGGGTACACAGAGACATCAGGGGACACGTCGGCCACCACTGAGCCACCAACCACCCCTATGACCGTGCCGAGCTCGACTGTCACCCCCTGGACATCGGGGTACACAGAGACATCAGGGGACACGTCGGCCACCACTGAGCCACCAACCACCACCGTGACCATGCCCAGCTCCACTGTCACCCCCTGGACATCGGGGTACACAGAGACATCAGGGGACACATCGGCCACCACTGAGCCACCAACCACCACCGTGACCATGCCCAGCTCGACTGTCACCAGCTGGACATCGGGGATCACAGAGACATCAGGGGACACGTCGGCCACCACTGAGCCACCAACCACCACCGTGACCATGCCCAGCTCCACTGTCACCCCCTGGACATCGGGGTACACAGAGACATCAGGGGACACGTCGGCCACCACTGAGCCACCAACCACCACCGTGACCGTGCCCAGCTCGACTGTCACCACCTGGACATCGGGGTACACAGAGACATCAGGGGACACGTCAGCCACCACTGAGCCACCAACCACCACCGTGACTGTGCCCAGCTCCACTGTCACCCCCTGGACATCGGGGAACACAGAGACATCGGGGGACACGTCGGCCACCACTGAGCCACCAACCACCACCGTGACCATGCCCAGCTCCACTGTCACCACCTGGACATCGGGGTACACAGAGACATCGGGGGACACGTCGGCCACCACTGAGCCACCAACCACCACCGTGACCATGCCCAGCTCCACTGTCACCACCTGGACATCGGGGTACACAGAGACATCGGGGGACACGTCGGCCACCACTGAGCCACCAACCACCCCTGTGACCGTGCCCAGCTCGACTGTCACCCCCTGGACATCGGGGTACACAGAGACATCAGGGGACACGTCGGCCACCACTGAGCCACCAACCACCCCTGTGACCGTGCCGAGCTCGACTGTCACCCCCTGGACATCGGGGTACACAGAGACATCAGGGGACACGTCGGCCACCACTGAGCCACCAACCACCACCGTGACCGTGCCGAGCTCCACTGTCACCCCCTGGACATCGGGGTACACAGAGACATCAGGGGACACGTCGGCCACCACTGAGCCACCAACCACCACCGTGACCATGCCCAGCTCGACTGTCACCCCCTGGACATCGGGGTACACAGAGACATCGGGAGACACGTCGGCCACCACTGAGCCACCAACCACCACCGTGACCGTGCCCAGCTCCACTGTCACCCCCTGGACATCGGGGTACACAGAGACATCGGGGGACACGTCGGCCACCACTGAGCCACCAACCACCACCGTGACCGTGCCCAGCTCGACTGTCACCCCCTGGACATCGGGGTACACAGAGACATCAGGGGACACGTCGGCCACCACTGAGCCACCAACCACCCCTATGACCGTGCCGAGCTCGACTGTCACCCCCTGGACATCGGGGTACACAGAGACATCAGGGGACACGTCGGCCACCACTGAGCCACCAACCACCACCGTGACCATGCCCAGCTCCACTGTCACCCCCTGGACATCGGGGTACACAGAGACATCAGGGGACACATCGGCCACCACTGAGCCACCAACCACCACCGTGACCATGCCCAGCTCGACTGTCACCCCCTGGACATCGGGGATCACAGAGACATCAGGGGACACGTCGGCCACCACTGAGCCACCAACCACCCCTGTGACCGTGCCCAGCTCCACTGTCACCCCCTGGACATCGGGGTACACAGAGACATCAGGGGACACGTCGGCCACCACTGAGCCACCAACCACCACCGTGACCGTGCCCAGCTCGACTGTCACCCCCTGGACATCGGGGTACACAGAGACATCAGGGGACACGTCGGCCACCACTGAGCCACCAACCACCACCGTGACCATGCCCAGCTCCACTGTCACCACCTGGACATCGGGGATCACAGAGACATCAGGGGACACGTCGGCCACCACTGAGCCACCAACCACCACTGTGACCATGCCCAGCTCCACTGTCACCCCCTGGACATCGGGGTACACAGAGACATCAGGGGACACGTCGGCCACCACTGAGCCACCAACCACCCCTGTGACCATGCCCAGCTCCACTGTCACCCCCTGGACATCGGGGTACACAGAGACATCAGGGGACACGTCGGCCACCACTGAGCCACCAACCACCACCGTGACCATGCCCAGCTCGACTGTCACCCCCTGGACATCGGGGTACACAGAGACATCGGGAGACACGTCGGCCACCACTGAGCCACCAACCACCACCGTGACCGTGCCCAGCTCGACTGTCACCCCCTGGACATCGGGGTACACAGAGACATCGGGGGACACGTCGGCCACCACTGAGCCACCAACCACCACCGTGACCGTGCCCAGCTCGACTGTCACCCCCTGGACATCGGGGTACACAGAGACATCAGGGGACACGTCGGCCACCACTGAGCCACCAACCACCCCTATGACCGTGCCGAGCTCGACTGTCACCCCCTGGACATCGGGGTACACAGAGACATCAGGGGACACGTCGGCCACCACTGAGCCACCAACCACCACCGTGACCATGCCCAGCTCCACTGTCACCCCCTGGACATCGGGGTACACAGAGACATCAGGGGACACATCGGCCACCACTGAGCCACCAACCACCACCGTGACCATGCCCAGCTCGACTGTCACCAGCTGGACATCGGGGATCACAGAGACATCAGGGGACACGTCGGCCACCACTGAGCCACCAACCACCACCGTGACCGTGCCCAGCTCCACTGTCACCCCCTGGACATCGGGGTACACAGAGACATCAGGGGACACGTCGGCCACCACTGAGCCACCAACCACCACCGTGACCGTGCCCAGCTCGACTGTCACCCCCTGGACATCGGGGTACACAGAGACATCAGGGGACACGTCGGCCACCACTGAGCCACCAACCACCACCGTGACCATGCCCAGCTCCACTGTCACCACCTGGACATCGGGGATCACAGAGACATCAGGGGACACGTCGGCCACCACTGAGCCACCAACCACCACTGTGACCATGCCCAGCTCCACTGTCACCCCCTGGACATCGGGGTACACAGAGACATCAGGGGACACGTCGGCCACCACTGAGCCACCAACCACCCCTGTGACCATGCCCAGCTCCACTGTCACCCCCTGGACATCGGGGTACACAGAGACATCAGGGGACACGTCGGCCACCACTGAGCCACCAACCACCACCGTGACCGTGCCGAGCTCCACTGTCACCCCCTGGACATCGGGGTACACAGAGACATCGGGGGACACGTCGGCCACCACTGAGCCACCAACCACCCCTGTGACGATGCCCAGCTCCACTGTCACCACCTGGACATCGGGAAACACAGAGACATCAGGGGACACGTCGGCCACCACTGAGCCACCAACCACCCCTGTGACCGTGCCCAGCTCCACTGTCACCCCCTGGACATCGGGGTACACAGAGACATCAGGGGACACGTCGGCCACCACTGAGCCACCAACCACCCCTGTGACCATGCCCAGCTCGACTGTCACCCCCTGGACATCGGGGTACACAGAGACATCAGGGGACACGTCGGCCACCACTGAGCCACCAACCACCACCGTGACCGTGCCCAGCTCCACTGTCACCACCTGGACATCGGGGTACACAGAGACATCAGGGGACACGTCGGCCACCACTGAGCCACCAACCACCACCGTGACCGTGCCCAGCTCCACTGTCACCCCCTGGACATCGGGGTACACAGAGACATCAGGGGACACGTCGGCCACCACTGAGCCACCAACCACCACCGTGACCATGCCCAGCTCCACTGTCACCACCTGGACATCGGGGTACACAGAGACATCGGGGGACACGTCGGCCACCACTGAGCCACCAACCACCCCTGTGACCGTGCCCAGCTCCACTGTCACCCCCTGGACATCGGGGTACACAGAGACATCAGGGGACACGTCGGCCACCACTGAGCCACCAACCACCCCTGTGACCGTGCCGAGCTCGACTGTCACCCCCTGGACATCGGGGTACACAGAGACATCAGGGGACACGTCGGCCACCACTGAGCCACCAACCACCACCGTGACCGTGCCCAGCTCCACTGTCACCACCTGGACATCGGGGTACACAGAGACATCAGGGGACACGTCAGCCACCACTGAGCCACCAACCACCACCGTGACTGTGCCCAGCTCCACTGTCACCCCCTGGACATCGGGGAACACAGAGACATCGGGGGACACGTCGGCCACCACTGAGCCACCAACCACCACCGTGACCATGCCCAGCTCCACTGTCACCACCTGGACATCAGGGTACACAGAGACATCGGGGGACACGTCGGCCACCACTGAGCCACCAACCACCACCGTGACCATGCCCAGCTCCACTGTCACCACCTGGACATCGGGGTACACAGAGACATCGGGGGACACGTCGGCCACCACTGAGCCACCAACCACCACCGTGACCGTGCCCAGCTCCACTGTCACCACCTGGACATCGGGGTACACAGAGACATCAGGGGACACGTCGGCCACCACTGAGCCACCAACCACCACCGTGACCGTGCCCAGCTCGACTGTCACCCCCTGGACATCGGGGTACACAGAGACATCAGGGGACACGTCGGCCACCACTGAGCCACCAACCACCACCGTGACCGTGCCGAGCTCGACTGTCACCCCCTGGACATCGGGGTACACAGAGACATCAGGGGACACGTCGGCCACCACTGAGCCACCAACCACCACCGTGACCGTGCCGAGCTCCACTGTCACCCCCTGGACATCGGGGTACACAGAGACATCAGGGGACACGTCGGCCACCACTGAGCCACCAACCACCACCGTGACCATGCCCAGCTCGACTGTCACCAGCTGGACATCGGGGATCACAGAGACATCAGGGGACACGTCGGCCACCACTGAGCCACCAACCACCACCGTGACCATGCCCAGCTCCACTGTCACCCCCCTGGACATCGGGGTACACAGAGACATCAGGGGACACGTCGGCCACCACTGAGCCACCAACCACCACCGTGACCGTGCCCAGCTCCACTGTCACCCCCTGGACATCGGGGTACACAGAGACATCAGGGGACACGTCGGCCACCACTGAGCCACCAACCACCCCTGTGACCATGCCCAGCTCCACTGTCACCCCCTGGACATCGGGGTACACAGAGACATCAGGGGACACGTCGGCCACCACTGAGCCACCAACCACCACCGTGACCATGCCCAGCTCGACTGTCACCACCTGGACATCGGGGTACACAGAGACATCAGGGGACACGTCGGCCACCACTGAGCCACCAACCACCACCGTGACCGTGCCCAGCTCGACTGTCACCCCCTGGACATCGGGGTACACAGAGACATCGGGGGACACGTCGGCCACCACTGAGCCACCAACCACCACCGTGACCGTGCCCAGCTCCACTGTCACCCCCTGGACATCGGGGTACACAGAGACATCAGGGGACACGTCGGCCACCACTGAGCCACCAACCACCACCGTGACCGTGCCGAGCTCGACTGTCACCCCCTGGACATCGGGGGACACAGAGACATCAGGGGACACGTCGGCCACCACTGAGCCACCAACCACCACCGTGACCATGCCCAGCTCCACTGTCACCCCCTGGACATCGGGGTACACAGAGACATCAGGGGACACGTCGGCCACCACTGAGCCACCAACCACCACCGTGACCATGCCCAGCTCGACTGTCACCAGCTGGACATCGGGGATCACAGAGACATCAGGGGACACGTCGGCCACCACTGAGCCACCAACCACCCCTGTGACCATGCCCAGCTCCACTGTCACCCCCTGGACATCGGGGTACACAGAGACATCAGGGGACACGTCGGCCACCACTGAGCCACCAACCACCCCTGTGACCGTGCCGAGCTCGACTGTCACCCCCTGGACATCGGGGTACACAGAGACATCAGGGGACACGTCGGCCACCACTGAGCCACCAACCACCACTGTGACCATGCCCAGCTCCACTGTCACCACCTGGACATCGGGGAACACAGAGACATCAGGGGACACGTCGGCCACCACTGAGCCACCAACCACCCCTGTGACCGTGCCCAGCTCCACTGTCACCCCCTGGACATCGGGGTACACAGAGACATCAGGGGACACGTCGGCCACCACTGAGCCACCAACCACCACTGTGACCATGCCCAGCTCCACTGTCACCCCCTGGACATCGGGGTACACAGAGACATCAGGGGACACGTCGGCCACCACTGAGCCACCAACCACCACCGTGACCGTGCCCAGCTCCACTGTCACCACCTGGACATCGGGGTACACAGAGACATCAGGGGACACGTCGGCCACCACTGAGCCACCAACCACCACCGTGACCGTGCCCAGCTCGACTGTCACCACCTGGACATCGGGGTACACAGAGACATCGGGGGACACGTCAGCCACCACTGAGCCACCAACCACCACCATGACTGTGCCCAGCTCCACTGTCACCACCTGGACATCGGGGAACACAGAGACATCGGGGGACACGTCGGCCACCACTGAGCCACCAACCACCCCTGTGACCATGCCCAGCTCCACTGTCACCACCTGGACATCAGGGTACACAGAGACATCGGGGGACACGTCGGCCACCACTGAGCCACCAACCACCACCGTGACCATGCCCAGCTCCACTGTCACCACCTGGACATCGGGGTACACAGAGACATCGGGGGACACGTCGGCCACCACTGAGCCACCAACCACCCCTGTGACCGTGCCCAGCTCGACTGTCACCCCCTGGACATCGGGGTACACAGAGACATCAGGGGACACGTCGGCCACCACTGAGCCACCAACCACCCCTATGACCGTGCCGAGCTCGACTGTCACCCCCTGGACATCGGGGTACACAGAGACATCAGGGGACACGTCAGCCACCACTGAGCCACCAACCACCACCGTGACCGTGCCCAGCTCCACTGTCACCCCCTGGACATCGGGGTACACAGAGACATCAGGGGACACGTCGGCCACCACTGAGCCACCAACCACCACCGTGACCATGCCCAGCTCCACTGTCACCCCCTGGACATCGGGGTACACAGAGACATCAGGGGACACGTCGGCCACCACTGAGCCACCAACCACCACCGTGACCGTGCCCAGCTCCACTGTCACCACCTGGACATCGGGGTACACAGAGACATCAGGGGACACGTCGGCCACCACTGAGCCACCAACCACCACCGTGACCATGCCCAGCTCCACTGTCACCCCCTGGACATCGGGGTACACAGAGACATCAGGGGACACATCGGCCACCACTGAGCCACCAACCACCACCGTGACCATGCCCAGCTCGACTGTCACCAGCTGGACATCGGGGATCACAGAGACATCAGGGGACACGTCGGCCACCACTGAGCCACCAACCACCACCGTGACCATGCCCAGCTCCACTGTCACCACCTGGACATCGGGGATCACAGAGACATCAGGGGACACGTCGGCCACCACTGAGCCACCAACCACCACTGTGACCATGCCCAGCTCCACTGTCACCCCCTGGACATCGGGGTACACAGAGACATCAGGGGACACATCGGCCACCACTGAGCCACCAACCACCACAGTGACCGTGCCCAGCTCCACTATCACCACCTGGACATCGGGGTACACAGAGACATCAGGGGACACGTCGGCCACCACTGAGCCACCAACCACCGCCGTGACCATGCCCAGCTCCACTGTCACCCCCTGGACATCGGGGTACACAGAGACATCAGGGGACACGTCAGCCACCACTGAGCCACCAACCACCGCCGTGACCATGCCCAGCTCCACTGTCACCCCCTGGACATCGGGGTACACAGAGACATCAGGGGACACGTCGGCCACCACTGAGCCACCAACCACCACCGTGACCATGCCCAGCTCCACTGTCACCACCTGGACATCGGGGATCACAGAGACATCAGGGGACACGTCGGCCACCACTGAGCCACCAACCACCCCTATGACCGTGCCGAGCTCGACTGTCACCACCTGGACATCGGGGTACACAGAGACATCAGGGGACACGTCGGCCACCACTGAGCCACCAACCACCACCGTGACCATGCCCAGCTCCACTGTCACCCCCTGGACATCGGGGTACACAGAGACATCAGGGGACACGTCGGCCACCACTGAGCCACCAACTACCACCGTGACCGTGCCCAGCTCCACTGTCACCACCGGGACATCGGGGGACACGTCGGCCACCACTGAGCCACCAACCACCACCGTGACCGTGCCCAGCTCGACTGTCACCACCTGGACATCGGGGTACACAGAGACATCAGGGGACACGTCGGCCACCACTGAGCCACCAACCACCACTGTGACCATGCCCAGCTCCACTGTCACCACCTGGACATCGGGGTACACAGAGACATCAGGGGACACGTCGGCCACCACTGAGCCACCAACCACCACCGTGACCGTGCCGAGCTCGACTGTCACCAGCTGGACATCGGGGTACACAGAGACATCAGGGGACACGTCGGCCACCACTGAGCCACCAACCACCACCGTGACCATGCCCAGCTCCACTGTCACCCCCTGGACATCGGGGTACACAGAGACATCAGGGGACACGTCGGCCACCACTGAGCCACCAACCACCCCTGTGACCGTGCCCAGCTCCACTGTCACCCCCTGGACATCGGGGTACACAGAGACATCAGGGGACACGTCGGCCACCACTGAGCCACCAACCACCACCGTGACCATGCCCAGCTCCACTGTCACCCCCTGGACATCGGGGTACACAGAGACATCAGGGGACACGTCGGCCACCACTGAGCCACCAACCACCACTGTGACCATGCCCAGCTCCACTGTCACCACCTGGACATCGGGGTACACAGAGACATCAGGGGACACGTCGGCCACCACTGAGCCACCAACCACCACCGTGACCATGCCCAGCTCCACTGTCACCACCTGGACATCAGGGATCACAGAGGTATCAGGGGACACGCTGGCCACCATTGGGCCAACCACCACTGTGAGCACGTTGAGCTCTACAGGCGATGCTCACATCACCAGCTCTCCTAGCCCCATGACTACCACGTCAGGCACCATAGCTCTAGTGACCACCACCCCCTCTACCACAACAATTTCCACCACCGTCCCTTCCACTACCCCCACCTCTGTCCCTACCACTACAGCCGCCACCCCCTCCACCATCCCTTCCACGACCCCTACCTCCACCACCATCCCTATCAATATAACCTCCCCCACCACCGTACCTAATATAACCGCCACCCCCACCACTACGACCACCACCCTCACCACCACCCCCACCACTACGACCACCACCCCCACCACCACGACCACCACCCCCACCACCATCCCTTCCACGACCCCTACCTCCACCACCGTCCCTATCAATATAACCTCCCCCACCACCGTACCTAATATAACCGCCACCCCCACCACTACGACCACCACCCTCACCACCACCCCCACCACTACGACCACCACCCCCACCACCACAGCCACCACCCCCACCACCATCCCTTCCACGACCCCTACCTCCACCACCGTCCCTATCAATACAACCTCCCCCACCACCGTATCTAACAATATAACCGCCACCCCCACCACTACGACCACCACCCCCACCATCACCCCCTCCACTACAGCCGCCACCCCCACCACTACATCCACCACCCCCACCACCATCCCTTCCACGACCCCTACCTCCACCACCGTCCCTATCAATACAACCTCCCCCACCACCGTATCTAACAATATAACCGCCACCCCCACCACTACGACCACCACCCTCACCACCACCCCCACCACTACGACCCCCACCCCCACCACCACGACCACCACCCCCACCACCATCCCTTCCACGACCCCTACCCCCACCACCACCCCCACCACTACGACCACCACCCTCACCACCACCCCCACCACCACAGCCACCACCCCCACCACCATCCTTTCCACGACCCCTACCCCCACCACCATGCCTATCAATACAACCTCCCCCACCACCGTACCTAACAATATAACCGCCACCCCCACCACTACGACCACCACCCTCACCACCACCCCCACCACTACGACCACCACCCCCACCACCACGACCACCACCCCCACCACCATCCCTTCCACGACCCCTACCCCCACCACCATCCCTATCAATACAACCTCCCCCACCACCGTACCTAACAATATAACCGCCACCCCCACCACTACGACCACCACCCTCACCACCACCCCCACCACTACGACCACCACCCCCACCACCACGACCACCACCCCCACCACCACGACCACCACCCCCACCACCCCAGCCACCACCCCCCCCCCCACCACAGCCACCACCCCCCCCCACCGCCCTCACCACCACAGCCACCACCACGACCACCACCCCCACCACCACTCCCACCGCTACAGCCACCACCCCCACCACCGTCTCTACCACTACAACCACCCCCACCCCCACCACCGTATCTAACAATATAACCGCCACCCCCACCACTGTGACCACAACCCTCACCGCCACCCCCACTGCTACAGCCACCACCCCCACCGCTGTCCCTAACAGTACAGCCACCCCCACCCCCACCACTGTCCCTAACAGTACAGCCACCCCCACCACCGTCCCTCTCAATGCAACCACCCCCACCTCCCGTGCGACCACCACCACCGTCGTGACCACCACCACCACCACCATCGTGACCACCACCACCACCACCGCCACTACAACCAGCAACAGTTCAGGTGAGTCTTCCTCCTCGGTGGCACCACGTAGCCACGTCCCTACTCCCTGACCTCCCACCACGCCCCAAACGTTCTCTGGGTGGCTTTGCACTCCTGGGGTTTCTCAGGGCCAGGTCACAGCACCCATATCCTAGGGTTCCTCTTCCAGGTCCATGCCAGAACGGGGCCACATGGGATGGCATCAAGTGCACGTGTGCTGGTGGGTTCTACGGTGAACTCTGTGAAATAGCCATCTGCCAAAATGGTGGCACCTGGGAGAACGGCATCTGCAAATGCGGAGAAAATTTCCAGGGCCCTGAGTGCCAGTTCGCCAAGGAGACCGTGGAGATCAAAGATGGTAAGGAGCCATCCCAAGCTGTGCTACACTGCACTGGGGCTGCCCTGGGGGGCCACCAATCCAGGACGTGGGCTGAGGTCACCTCAGAAGGACCAGCGTGGGAATGGGCCACCAAGGAGGGACTGACCAAAGACTGGGGCCACCACGGAGGGACTGACCCAGGACTGGGGCTACCACGGAGGGACCCACCTGGGAATGGGGCCACCAAGGAGGGACCCACCTGGGAATGGGGCCACCACGGAGGGACTGACCCAGGACTGGGGCCACCACGGAGGGACCGACCAAGGACTGGGGCCGCCACGGAGGGACCGACCCAGGACTGGGGCTACCACGGAGGGACCCACCTGGGAATGGGGCCACCAAGGAGGGACTGACCCAGGACTGGGGCTACCACGGAGGGATCCACCTGGGAATGGGGCCACCAAGGAGGGACTGACCCAGGACTGGGGCCACCACGGAGGGACTGACCAAGGACTGGGGCCGCCACGGAGGGACTGACCCAGGACTGGGGCCACCACGGAGGGACTGACCCAGGACTGGGGCCACCACGGAGGGACTGACCCAGGACTGGGGCCACCACGGAGGGACTGACCCAGGACTGGGGCCACCACGGAGGGATCCACCTGGGAATGGGGCTACCAAGGGGGGACTGACCCAGGACTGGGGCCACCAAGGGGGGACTGACCTGGTCCCCTGACCAAGGGCACCAGGGGTGGGACGGGGACGCCCGGGTCTATTGCTTACGGATCTCCTTCTGCTTGGCGAAGCGACGGTGAATGCGACGGTAGAGATGACGACGAAGGTCGACAACAGGCCATTCACAAAGGACCTCCAAGATAAGAACTCTCCAGCTTTCAAAGACTTTGAGAAGGACTTCAAGGAGAAGGTCAGGGCACAACGATGCCATGGGCACCCCCGTGCTGGGGCAGCACCCTTGGGGGATATTTGGGGCACGATGGGGCTGGTGCCTGGATCTTCCCACGGCTTCTCTTTGTCTTCCAGATGAAGAACATTTACAGTCATATAGAGGGTTACCAAGATGTGGTGATCAACAAACTAACGTGAGTGCCCACCAGGGGCCAGGTGGTGTGTCCTCATGGGGTATTGATCCCCTCCATCTGCCCCAGCAGGGTGATTTGGGGTGAAGAGACCCACGGGGGTCAATTTGAGGTGATGCTCTCCAAGAATGGGACATCCCCATCCCTCCAAGCCGTGTTCTGTCCCTGGGGGCTCCTCCAGGATGGTCCAGCCTCATGTAACTGTGGCCATGCTGTCCCTCTACACTGGGGACCCCAAACTGGTCCCAGTTGGGTCCCCTGAAGCGTGGGACCACAGCCTAGCCCTGCTGAGCCACCGGTGCCCCTTCTGCTTGCAGCCAGGGCAGCATCGTGGTGGACTACAAGGTCATCCTGAAGGTGCTCGCCAGCCTCACGGCCAACAAGACGGTGGAGAGCATCTCCGAGAGCCTCGTCAGTGCCTTCGACAACTACACCGCCTGCGATGAAAGCTGCCAAGGAGACAACTGTGAGTGACGCTAGCGGTCGCCCTCCACGTTTCAGGTGGCACCAGGGCAAGGTCCTTGCTGGGGTGGGTTGAGCCCAAGGGCGCCCACCAGCAGCTGCTCTCTCCATCCCAGGCTCTTTCTGTTTCAACTCTTCATTCACCAACGTCACCAGCTACGGGGTGCAAGAGGTTGAAGCAAGTAAGTGAGCCCACGGGTCGTTCATCCCCACCCCAGGACCCCTCAAACCGCGTGCCTCCGCACCCTGAGCCACGTGCCTCCCCCCTTAGACGTGTGCCACAGCCGCATCCCGGAGGATTTCCAGTTATACTACTCCCCGTTCCTCACCACTACCGGCGTCGTCTGCATCACCAGATGCGACAAACGATCTACCGACCCTTACCTCTGCGTCCACGGCACGTGCGGCGTGACACGCTTGGGACCACAGTGCGAGTAAGCGTCCCGTTGGGCATCCACCCCTCCCAAAATTGGTTCCCCCTCCCTCCCAGGTTTGGGGTGAAGCCGGCATCGCTCTCACCGCCTGGGCATCCCCACCAGGTGCTCGGACCAGGCGGCGTTCTGGTACCAAGACAGCATCTGCAGCTCACGGATCAGCAAGGTAGGGGTGGCTGTAGGGGTAGTGGTGGCCGTGTTGGTCGTGGCCATCGCAGTCTTCACCGCCTTCCTGATGCGAGCGCGGAAGCAGAGTGAAGAATACAGGCAAGTGCATCGCCGTGGGGCTGGGGGGGGGGGTCCCGTGGGGACCGTGCCTGGTTCTCATCCATCTCCGTCCCACCACGCAGGGACAAGCTGACCTCCCGCTCGGAGCTGTATTGCAGCACGGACGAGAGCTGGACCAGCTCTGAGAGCTTTTCCACCAGCAATCAGGCGGCTACGTGGGAAGGTAACGGGGCTGGTGGGGGGGCTGGATGATGGTGGGGTGGGGGAGCCCCTGGGGGTCCATACCACCTCTCCTTCCACCCCGCAGACTTGGAGACCCCCGGCACCACCTGCGTCAACCTGGAGATGGTGGACACCTCGCAGAAGGTGGGTGCCACGTCCCCAGGACCCTGACGCCGTCCCCCCTCCACCCACTGCGGTGGCGAACCCCCCCGCCCCATCTCTCCTTCCTCCCCAGATCCACATCCAGCGACCGTCCCACATCGTCATCCCCTGAGCGGAGCCACCCAAGAGCCAGTGGCAAGCAGAGGGGGACACGGTGCGTGGGTGGGGGGTCTCAGGATGCCAAGCACCGGGAAATCCCCCATCCTCCTCCTCCCTGCGCGGCTGTTTACAACAACCCTTTTTATAGTTGAATAAAACACTAAATTTTGTTGTCTACCTGCCTGTTTCTGCACAATGTCAGGGACACGGAAGGTAGTCCCGCGCCTCGCGAGGGGGATGTGGGCTGGGCTGAAGGCTGGGGCTGGTGGTGGGATGCAAATCACGGCAAACCGCCCCCCCCAAACCAGAAAGGGAAAACACGCGGGATGAGTTAATTGCTGAGTGAGCAATTAGGAATTGCCGTCAGATCACCCCAAAGGTGCAAGTCCGATGGGTGACGCACATGGGAAAATTCATCCTTGCCCTCACCCCCGGGGTTAAATATCAGCCCGGGGGTTCGTCCGTGCCATGGGGAAGGGGACAAAGGGCTGCGGGGTGGAGGGCAACTGTGGTGGCTTTGGGGAGGGGACATGGAGGAGGTCTCGAGGTGGTGGCACCCATGGATGGTGGGAACATTGAGGGGGTCCCGAGGTGGTGGCACCCATGGGAACATTGAGGGGGTCCCGAGGTGGTGCCACCCACGGGAACATTGAGGGGGTCCCGAGGTGGTGCCACCCACGGGACCCAGGGACGGTGGGAACATTGAGGGGGTCCCAAGGTGGTGGCACCCACGGGACCCAGGGACGGTGGGAACAGCGAGGGGGTCCCAAGGTGGTGGCACCCACGGGAACATTGAGGGGGTCCCAAGGTGATGGCACCCACGGGACCCAGGGACGGTGGGAACAGCGAGGGGGTCCCAAGGTGGTGGCACCCACGGGACCCAGGGACGGTGGGAACAGCGAGGGGGTCCCAAGGTGGTGGCACCCACGGGAACATCGAGGGGGTCCCAAGGTGGTGGCACCCACGGGACCCAGGGACGGTGGGAACAGCGAGGGGGTCCCGAGGTGGTGGCACCCACGGGACCCAGGGACGGTGGGAACAGCGAGGGGGTCCCGAGGTGGTGGCACCCACGGGACCCAGGGACGGTGGGAACAGCGAGGGGGTCCCAAGGTGGTGGCACCCACGGGACCCAGGGACGGTGGGAACAGCGAGGGGGGTCCCAAGGTGGTGGCACCCACGGGACCCAGGGACGGTGGGAACAGCGGGGGGGTCCCAAGGTGGTGGCACCCCTGGATGGTGGGGACGTGCAAGGAAGGAAAGGGGGTCTGGGGTCACCCATCTGAGCATCGCCTCCACCCCACGTAGTTGCCCTCGGGGGTTGTCACCGCAGGGTCACCGCTGTTCCCACAGAGGGGTGGGAAAGGCAGAGCACGCCCGAGCTCGCGTGATATCGCTTGGGCACCCGTCCAGCCCACACCCTGCCCTGTCCCCGAGTGCTAAAATTAGCAGTTTTATTTTTTTTTTCCACCTTACCTGGCAGCTGGGAGGTGTTGGGGGGGGGGGGGACAAAGTCCAAGCGCTGCCGAAAATAGCGCGAGGGTGCGGGCAGGTGTGGCCCCGATCCTACCCAGCCGGTCCTGGCGTGGGGTAGGAGGGCGTCCCGAGGGCAGCAGGGTGGGGGGTGTCACCCCAAAAAAGGGCTGGAAAAGGGGCAGTAACGGCCCCTTGCCCCCACCCAAAGTCTACACTGGGGTTGTCCCAGTACAAACCAGTGTCACCAGAGCCTTTCCAGTGTCTTTATTGGGGAGAAGGAGGGGGGTCCAGCCCCGGTTTTAGGGGGGATATCCTCACCCTTGAAGTGAGTTTGGGGAGGGAGGGAAGCGGGGGCACGACCCTGGAGGCGGGGTCATGGCCCGAAAGTGCCAATGGGTGCGAGGTCATGACCTGTCCAGCAATGACAATTAGTGAGGTCACCACCCTAAAATTGGGGTCATGACCCTAAAAGTGCTCACAAGAACAGGATGAGGACCCCTGGTATGGGGTCAAGGCCCCCCCTGAAGAGGGTCCAGGCTCTTCCACAGTGCTGGAGCAGATCCCATCCCAGCAGCGATGCCCGTGGATGGGGGGTGGTGGTGGTGGTGGTGGGGTGGACATCAGCATCCTGGTGCCCCCCACCCTGCCACGGCTCAGAGCTGGGTGGAGAACTTCTCCGGCCACGGGCGCTCGACCTGCTGGGATGTGGAGGGGGTCAAGGGGGGGGGACAGAGAGGGTGTCACCAGGACGTGGGGTGTCCCCGCTGCCCCGTGTCCCACCGCGGTGGGTGGGGGGAACGCACCGGTGCCGACGTGTTCACGGAGTCAGAGTTGCCTTCACGCTGGGCGTCTGTGGGATGAGGGGTTTCAGCAGGGATGCTCGGGGCAGGGATGGGGGGCACAAGCCGGCTCCCCCAACCCCACGGGGTCACCAGGGACCCCCCCACCCCGCACCCACCTTGGTTCCGTAAGGTGAAGCTGCCTGGGAGGCTCCACGTCTCGACCGTGTCCTCGTACCACCTCTCCTTCGTCGCCTTCTGGGTGCTGGAGACGGAGGGCGGGGGATGCGCGTGGGGTCACCACCAGCAGGTCCAGCCCTTGCCTGCACCCACCGGCTCCTCCACCTCCTCCCCGCAAAGAACCAAGGTCCCCCCCGCCCCTGGGACCACCCTGGGCTTTAGCCAGGATGAGGAACACCTCACATCCCACGTTTAAAAAAATAGAAATCAACAGCTCGATGAGATCTCCCACCCCAGGGAGGGCAACGGGGCCAGACCCCCCCCCAACCCCACCACCACCTCTCCCCCATCACCTGTAAAACGTTCTGGTCCTCTGAGCTCGGACGAGGAAGACGGTGAGGACGGCAACCGTCGTGGCCAGGATGGCCACGGCCAAGCCCAACCCCACCGCCAGCTTGCTGACCCGGGTCTTGCAGCGATCCCCTTGGTACCAGTAGATATCGGTCTCGTGGCAGCTGTGTGGAGGGAACAGGGGGGTTGAACGTAAAGCTGGGACCCCCAGAAGCAACCCCCCCAACCCCTTTTGGCAAACTCAAGCCCTGCTCGGAGCAAGACCCTGCTCGGAGCAAGACCCTGCTCCAACCCTGCAGGGTTTTGACCCATTTCCATGCCGAGAGGAGCTTGGAGATGGGCGCGGGGGTGCACCAGAAGGGTTGGATGCACGTGGAGCAAGACCCTGCTCCAACCCTGCAGGGTTTTGACCCATTTCCATGCGAAGAGGAGCTTGGAGGTGGGCACGGGGGTGCACCAGAAGGGTTGGATGCACGTGGAGCAAGACCCTGCTCCAACCCTGCAGGGTTTTGACCCATTTCCATGCCGAGAGGAGCTTGGAGATGGGCACGGGGGTGCACCAGAAGGGTTGGATGCACGTGGAGCAAGACCCTGCTCCAACCCTGCAGGGTTTTGACCCATTTCCATGCGGAGAGAAGCTTGGAGATGGGCACGGGGGTGCACCAGAAGGGTTGGATGCACGTGGAGCAAGACCCTGCTCCAACCCTGCAGGGTTTTGACCCATTTCCATGCCGAGAGGAGCTTGGAGATGGGCACGGGGGTGCACCAGAAGGGTTGGATGCACGTGGAGCAAGACCCTGCTCCAACCCTGCAGGGTTTTGACCCATTTCCATGCCGAGAGGAGCTTGGAGATGGGCACGGGGGTGCACCAGAAGGGTTGGATGCACGTGGAGCAAGACCCTGCTCCAACCCTGCAGGGTTTTGACCCATTTCCATGCGGAGAGGAGCTTGGAGATGGGCACGGGGGTGCACCAGAAGGGTTGGATGCACGTGGAGCAAGACCCTGCTCCAACCCTGCAGGGTTTTGACCCATTTCCATGCCGAGAGGAGCTTGGAGATGGGCGCGGGGGGTGCACCAGAAGGGTTGGATGCATGTGGAGCAAGACCCTGCTCCAACCCTGCAGGGTTTTGACCCATTTCCATGCGGAGAGAAGCTTGGAGATGGGCACGGGGGTGCACCAGAAGGGTTGGATGCACGTGGAGCAAGACCCTGCTCCAACCCTGCAGGGTTTTGACCCATTTCCATGCCGAGAGGAGCTTGGAGATGGGCACAGGGGTGCACCAGAAGGGTTGGATGCATGTGGGATGGTTTTGGAGGTGGGTGATGGTTTTACTGCTGCCCTTACAAGCACTGTGGACCACTCAGGGTGAGCTGGCACTGCCCCTTGTTGCAGTCGATGGTGCCGGTGGTGCGCGGGGTGCAGTTGGATATGCAGTAGAAACCAAAGCTTGTCAGGCTGGGAAAGTAATAGTCCTGGTAGCCCTCAGGCACTTCTTGCCGGCAGAAGGCTGGAGAGGGAAGAGAGGTCGGTTGGGGGGATGCCGGTCACCCCAAACCTGGCTGCATCCCCCCAGGGGGACAACCCCATCCGCTCACCCTGTGCGCTGAAGTTGAGCGAACCGTTGCTGACCATCACGTGAGAGGAGTCGAAGCACAGCTCGTCTACAAAAGAGGTAACATGGGGGATGTGCCCCACAGCCCCCTCCCAGGGTGGCTGCGAGGTTTCGGGTGGGTGGGACGCTGTTCCCCACCCCATGGGTTGCCCAACTCCTGCCCATCCCCTTGCTGGGAGCCTCACAAGTACCATTTGTGCAGTTCTGCTGCGTCACTGCCGTGTGAATCTGCCCCCGCAGGTTCGCCGTGATGTTGTCGAGCTTCTCCTGGGTTTGGGTGGTCACCAGGAGGGAGATGATGATGATGTGATCCACCACCACGCTGCCGGACCTGGTGGGAAAAGCCACCATCCCATTGCAAATGCCCTTTTCCCAAGGGACTACCCCAGCTCCTGGGGAGGGAGGCCGCTTGGTGCACCCCAATACCTCCTCCCCAGTGACCAGCAGCCCAGCACTCACGTCAGACTCAGGACCTGGATGCCTTTGTAGCCTTGAATGTTGCCGTAGACCACGTTCATCTGGAAGAAAAGAGGTCTCCAGGGGGATGTCAGACCCCATTCCCTTCCCCTCCTCCTGGATCTCCCCCATCTTAGGTGTCCCCCTCAAATACATCCCCCTGTACCCAGAGAAGACCATGCAGGGAAACCCCCCGGCGCTTGCAGCACCCATGGGATACATTTGGGTGCACAACCAGGCACATCACGAGCCCAGGTAGGGTCAGCCCCTTCCCTGTGCCCCTTTACCTGCTTCGTGAAGGTCTTGACAAACTCTGAGTAGGCAGAAGTGCTGGTGTTTTGGAGGTCGCTAGTTAAATTCCGGTTGGTGACCCGCAGCTTCACCTGCACTGTCCCATTTGTCACTTTAGGGGAAGGAGGGGATGCAAGTCAAGACCAGGACATGAAGAAGACAAGGGGAGACAGCCCCTTCCTGGCAGGAGGAGCCCTAATATCTCCATTTAACACCCATGGCTTTAGGGTTTGTTGCAAAGGAGCCAAGAGAAACTTCCTCCAGCCATTGCAAGCAGCCAGGAGCTTATCTAGACATCAGCAGCTCCTCTAGACACAGGCATCAACCCCACCACCAGCTCCTCAACGTTACTGCTGGGCATCACACACTTAAGCTCCTTAGGGCACTAACGAGCCTTAATTGCCCTGAGTGGCCTCACCTGGCACCTCCACCCTCTGCTCATTGGCCCAGGAGCTGCATTTAAGCTCAGCCCAGCCCACCCAAAGCTTCTTTGAGCCCTGGTGAGGGTGATCAACCTCCCCACCCATCTCTGATCCCATCCCTTGGTCTTCCCAGCTGGTTCTCCTCCATGGATCCTGGTGCTGCCTCACCCAGGGTGGCCAGTACATGTTGTAATCATCATCTCTGCCCCCATTTTTGGGTGCTGTGGGACTGTGCCCTGGCTGGGGAGAAGGTTGTTTGTGCTATGGTCACTCTTGGTTCATCCTTCCCCCCCAGAGAACCCCCCACTGTTGCTCCTTGCCCAGCAGATTTTGTCCTGCACTGGATGAACCCCAACAAGAAGATTTTCCTACCGGCGTTTGTTTCGATGGTGTTACTGATCTCATCACACGTGTCACCCGTGAAACCCACGGGGCACTTGCAGTGGTCGCCCACCCAAGTACCTCCGTTATTGCAGATCCCTGGAAAAAGAAGCCAAGGGAGTGACATAAAATGAAGGGGAAGGGATGCGGCCATCGTGCCAGGAGCAAAAGGTGAGCTGGGCATGTACCTGGAGTGGTGGTGGGACGGAAAGTAGTGGTGGGAGGTGAACTCGTGGTGGGCTTGATGGATGAAGAGTTGTTGGCAGTAGAACTGGTTGTGGTGGTGGGAGGTGAAGTCGTGGTGGGCTTGATGGATGAAGAGTTGTTGGCAGTAGAACTGGTCGTGGTGGTGGCGGGAGGTGAAGTCGTGTTGTTGGGACGTGAAATTGTGGTGGACATAATGGATGAAGAGCTGTGGACGGTAGAAGTGGTCACGTTGGTGGAGGTGGTGGCAGTGGTGGTGGAGATGGTGGTGGAAGATGAGTTGGTGGTGGGTGCAGAAGTCCTGGAGGCTGTCGTGGTGAGTGCAGAGGCATTCGATGCCATTGTGGTAGATGCGGAGGTGCTGGTGGCTGTTGTGGTGGGTGTAGAGGTGCTGGTGGCAGTGGAGACTGCAGAGGTGCTGCTGGTGGAGCTGGGAGCAGGCCTGCTGGTGGCCGTGGGGGGTGCGGGGGTGCTGGTGGCCGTGGTGTGTGCAGAGGTGCTGGTGGCCGTGGGGGGTGCAGAGGTGCCTCTGGCGGTGGTGGGAGTAGACTTGCTGGTGTCTGTGGAGGCTTCAGAGGTGGCCGTGGTGGGTGCAGAGGTGCTGAAGGCTGTGGTGGTGGTTGCAGAGGTTGTGGTGGTCATGGTGGGAGCAGAGGTGATGGTGTCTGTGGAGGGTTCAGAGGTGCTGGTGGCTGGATTGGGTGCAGAGGTGGTAGTGGCTGTCGTGGAAGCAGAAGTGGTGGTGTCTGTGGTGGGTTCCAAGGTGCTGGTGGCCGTGGAGGGTGCAGGGGTGCTGCTGTCGGTCGTGGTAAGAGAGGTGGTGGTGGTGTTTTGGGGCAAAGAGGTGCTGGAGGCCAGAGTGGTGGGTGCAGAGGTGCTGGTGGCTGTCATGACGGGTACAGCGGTGTTGGAGGTTGATGTGGTGGGTGCAGAGGTGCTGGTAACAGTGTTAGGTGCAGAGCTCGTGGTGGCCGTGGAGGGAGCAGCGGTGCTGGTGGCCGTGGAGGGTGCAGGGGTGCTGCTGTCGGTCGTGGTAAGAGAGGTGGTGGTGGTGTTTTGGGGCAAAGAGGTGCTGGAGGCCAGAGTGGTGGGTGCGGAGGTGCTGGTGGCCGTCATGACGGGTACAGCGGTGTTGGAGGTTGACGTGGTGGATGTGGAGGTGCTGGTAACAGTGGTAGCTTCAGAGCTCGTGGTGGCCGTGGAGGGTGCAGGGGTGCTGAAGGTTGTTGTGGTGGTGGGAACAGAGGTGCTGGAGTTCTTTGTGGTGGGAGCAGAGGTGCTGGTGTCTGTGGAGGGTTGAGAGGTGCTGGTGGCCGTGGAGGGTGCCGGGGTGTTGAAGGCTGTCGTGGTGGGTTCCAAGGTGCTGGTGGCCGTGGTGGGTTCCAAGGTGCTGGTGGCTGTGGAGATTGCAGAGGTGCCACTGGCGGTGGTGGGAGTAGACTTGCTGGTGTCTGTGGAGGCTACAGAGGTGGTGGTGGCCATGGTGGGAGCAGAGGTGGTGGTGGCCGTGGAGGGTGCCGGGGTGCTGAAGGCTGTCGTGGTGGGAGCAGAAGTGGTGGTGAACGTGGTGGGAGCAGCTGTGCTGGTGTCTGTGGAGGGTTGAGAGGTGCTGGTGGCCGTGGAGGGTGCAGGGGTGCTGCTGTCGGTCGTGGTAAGAGAGGTGGTGGTGGTGTTTGTGGGCAAAGAGGTGCTGGAGGCCAGAGTGGTGGGTGCGGAGGTGCTGGTGGCTGTCATGACGGGTACAGCGGTGTTGGAGGTTGATGTGGTGGGTGCAGAGGTGCTGGTAACAGTGTTAGGTGCAGAGCTCGTGGTGGCCGTGGAGGGTGCAGGGGTGCTGAAGGTTGTGGTGGAGGGAGCAGCGGTGCTGGTGGCCGTGGAGGGTGCAGCGGTGCTGGTGGCCGTGGAGGGAGCAGCGGTGCTGGTGGCCGTGGAGGGTGCTGGGGAGCTGAAGGCTGTGGTGGTGGGTGCTGGGGAGCTGAAGGCTGTGGTGGTGGGTGCTGGGGAGCTGAAGGCTGTGGTGGTGGGTGCTGGGGAGCTGAAGGCTGTGGTGGTGGGTGCTGGGGAGCTGAAGGCTGTGGTGGTGGGTGCTGGGGAGCTGAAGGCTGTGGTGGTGGGTGCTGGGGAGCTGAAGGCTGTGGTGGTGGGTGCAGAGGTGCTGGTAGCTGTGGCTGGAGCAGAGGTGCTGGTGGCCGTGGTGGATTTCAAGGTGCTGGTGGCTGTGGAGATTGCAGAGGTGCCACTGGTGGTGATGGGAGCAGAGGCGGTGGTGGCCGTGGTGGGAGCAGAGGCGGTGGTGGCCGTGGTGGGAGCAGAGGCGGTGGTGGCCGTGGTGGGAGCAGAGGAGGTGGTGGCCGTGGTGGGAGCGGAAGCGGTGGTGGCCGTGGTGGGAGCGGAAGCGGTGGTGGCCGTGGAGGGAGCAGAGGCAGTGGTGGCCGTGGAGGGAGCAGAGGCGGTGGTGGCCGTGGAGGGAGCGGAGGCGGTGGTGGCCGTGGAGGGAGCGGAGGCGGTGGTGGCCGTGGAGGGAGCGGAGGCGGTGGTGGCCGTGGAGGGAGCAGAGGCGGTGGTGGCCGTGGAGGGAGCGGAAGTGGTGGTGGCCGCGGTGGGAGCAGAGGAGGTGGTGGCCGCGGTGGGAGCAGAGGAGGTGGTGGCCGCGGTGGGAGCAGAAGTGGTGGTGGCCGTCGTGGGAGCGGAAGTGGTGGTGGCTGTTGTGGGAGCAGAAGTGGTGGTGGCCGTGGTGGGAGCGGAAGTGGTGGTGGCCGTGGAGGGAGCAGAGGAGGTGGTGGCCGTGGAGGGAGCAGAGGAGGTGGTGGCCGTGGAGGGAGCAGAAGTGGTGGTGGCCGTGGTGGGAGCAGAAGAGGTGGTGGCCGTGGTGGGAGCAGAGGAGGTGGTGGCCGTGGTGGGAGCGGAAGTGGTGCTGGCCATCGTGGGAGCGGAAGTGGTGGTGGCTGTGGTGGGAGCAGAGGAGGTGGTGGCTGTGGAGGGAGCAGAGGAGGTGGTGGCCGTGGAGGGAGCAGAGGAGGTGGTGGCCGTCGTGGTGGGAGCAGAGGAGGTGGTGGCCGTCGTGGTGGGAGCAGAAGTGGTGGTGGCCGTCGTGGTGGGAGCAGAAGTGGTGGTGGCCGTGGTGGGAGCAGAAGTGGTGGTGGCCGTCGTGGTGGGAGCAGAAGTGGTGGTGGCCGTCGTGGTGGGAGCAGAAGTGGTGGTGGCCGTCGTGGTGGGAGCAGAAGTGGTGGTGGCCGTCGTGGTGGGAGCAGAAGTGGTGGTGGCCGTCGTGGTGGGAGCAGAGGAGGTGGTGGCCGTCGTGGTGGGAGCAGAAGAGGTGGTGGCCGTCGTGGTGGGAGCAGAAGTGGTGGTGGCCGTGGTGGGAGCAGAAGTGGTGGTGGCCGTGGAGGGAGCAGAAGTGGTGGTGGCCGTGGAGGGTTCCAAGGTGCTGGTGGCCGTGGAGGGTGCAGGGGTGCTGCTGTCGGTCGTAGTAAGAGAGGTGGTGGTGGAGTTTTGGGACAAAGAGGTGCTGGAGGCCAGAGTGGTGACAGCAGGGGTGGTGGTGGCCGTGGAGGGTGCAGGGGTGGTGGTGGCTGTGGAGGGTTCCAAGGTGGTGGTGGGCATGGTGGGTGCAGGGGTTCCGGAGACCATCGTGGTGGGTTTAGAGTTGATGGTGGCTGTGGAGGTTGCAGAGGTGCTGGTGTCAGTAGTCGTAAGAGAGGTGGTGGTGATGGTGGTGGGCAAAAAGGTGCTTGAGGCTGTTGTGGTGAGTGTAGGGGTGCTGGAGCCCTTCATGGTGGGTGCAGAGGTGCTGGTGGCCGTCATGGAGGTTGCAGCGGTGCTGGAGGCCGTCGTGGTGGGTACAGAGGTAGTGGTGGCTGTGGTGGTTGGGAAGGTGCTGGTGGTTGTGGTCGTTACAGAGGTGCTGGTGGCTGTGGAGGGTGTAGAGGTGCCACTCGTGGTGGAGGGTGCAGAGGTGCTGGTGCCTGTGGAGGGTTCAGATGTGGTGGTGGCCGTGGTGGGAGCAGATGTGCTGGTGCCTGTGGAGGGTTCAGAGGTGTTGGTGGCCGTGGAGGGTGCAGGGGTGTTGAAGGCTGTTGTGGTGGTTGTAGAGGTGCTGGTAGCTGTGGCAGGAGCAGAAGTGGTGGTGGCCGTGGTGATTGCAGAGGTGCCAGTGGTGGTGGTGGGAGTAGACTTGCTGGTGTCTGTGGAGGCTTCAGAGGTGGTGGCCCTGGTGGGAGCAGAAGTGGTGGTGTTGGTAGTCGTAAGAGAGGTGGTGGTGATGGTGGTGGGCAAAAAGGTGCTTGAGGCTGTTGTGGTGAGTGTAGGGGTGCTGGAGCCCTTCATGGTGGGTGCAGAGGTGCTGGTGGCCGTCATGGAGGTTGCAGGGGTGCTGGAGGCCGTCGTGGTGGGTACAGAGGTACTGGTGGCTGTGGTGGTTGGGAAGGTGCTGGTGGTTGTGGTCGTTACAGAGGTGCTGGTGGCTGTGGAGGGTGTAGAGGTGCCACTCGTGGTGGAGGGTGCAGAGGTGCTGGTGCCTGTGGAGAGAGCAGAGGTGTTGGTGGCTGTGGTGGGTGCAGAGGTGGTGGTGGCTGTGGTGGGTGCAGTGGTGTTGATGGCCGTATTGGAACCGGGGGTGGTTGCGGGGTACGTGGTGGGCGTGGTGGTGGGCGTGGTGGTTTCAGAAGCGCTCTCAGAGCACCCAGGGGTTGCTGTGAAGGAGCTGAGGGTGAGGCGTGTGGTAGCGGTTGCTGTAGGACAGGGTTTTTTCGGGGGTTGGGGAGAGGGACACCCTCATCCTCCTCTTTCTCCCTGTGGATCCACCGCTGCCGTGGGTGCGGTGACCCCCCGAGGTTCGGGTGGTGACCCCAGTCCCATCCCACCAGCAGCTCCTCTGCCCTGTCGCCATCTCCCGGGCTTTCCTCTCCCAAGGAAAAGGAAGAACCCGCTCGCGCCGTCGGGCAGCACGTGCGGTGCAAGGAAACCCACGTCACCGAGCGGGGCGTGGGCTCGTGACAAGGATGCAGCGCACGGGACCGGGAGCGCGTTCCGAGGTAGGGGTGAAGGATGACGTCAGCCTGGAGCTGTTATCACTCCATCGAGCACGGGTCAGCCCGGAACGGGGAGGAGGGCGATGGGGAGACCCTCACCCCACCACGGTGATGGCGTCCTTCCATTCGAGTTTTTTCTTGGGAAACTTTGCCCAGCTCGTTCGAGCTGGGTTTAGCTCAAAAAAACTCTCCAAAACAAACCCCCAAATTAAAAAAACCACCCAAACAACAACAAAAACCACGCCAAAACCTAAAAAAAAGCTATGTTGTTTCAAAAAGCCCCATCTTTCCAGCCCGTTTGCTCTTAATTGATGTTCTCCTGCCGAGGCCATGCTGCCTTTCTCCTAAATTAACTTCCCTTATGCAATCAACTCGCCATCTTCCCCGCTCTTAACGAGGTTTAAAAGCCGCGCAGCGCGCCAGCCGCCGCGCTTGGCGGCGGGGGGGATGCGGGCAGGGGGTGAATTGGCATCGGCGGCCGCCGGCTGCGGTGCGGCGGCTGCAGGAGGGGAGGATGGGGTTGGATAAACCAGCGGCGGCACCGGGTGAGGCTGTGGGTAGGCGCCGAGCATCACCGATGGTGGGGGGCTGGCTTGGACCCCCCGCCCCATCCCCGTGGAGCCCCGTGGTTGGGGTGGGATGGGAGCTCGGTGAGAGGGTCTTTTTGGCCAGGGGATGGAGGTGGTGGGGGGCGAAGCTGTGCCCCTTTGAATGGGGGATCCCATGGGGAAAACCAGGTGGAGATGCCACCTCCCGTCCCACCTCGTGGCCCCTTCTGTCCCCACCAAACATCCAAGGAAAGCCCCCCCCCAGCCCTACTCACTCATTCTGCCTCCAGGGAGGAGGAGGAGGAGGATGAAGAAGGGGAGAGGAAAGATGGAAACCTTCATCTTCTCATTCACCGATTCCACCTTGGCAGCATCACAGGGCCCGAACCGCGCTCGGAGCAGAGTGAGTGCCGGAAGGAAGCGGCAAGGGAAGACCTTTGCACCGTGGTGGGCAGGGACAAAAACCGCGCAACCCGTTTGATGAACCACTGCGGTTGGGTTGACAAGGCTCTCCCAAAACCATTTGTGGCCATCGAGACCCGTTGCGACATCATTTGGTATCGTTTCCCCAAGGCGGGGATGATGCCAAAGCCAACGCTGAGGTTGGGGCGGGGGGGGGGGGGGCTCGGCGTTGCATCCCCCTCCCCGAGATGGATGCGAGCAGCACCCCAGCGCTACCCATTGCACATCACTGGTGGGGAAAATGGGGACCCCCTGGGACCCCCCCCAACCCAAGACCTACCTATAAATTGTTGGCCACCCTCCTCCCGCTCTTCCCAACCCCCCCGCGCGCACCGGCGACCAGGAAGGGCCCTTTTCCACCCAGAAAACAAACACCAGTAATCTCTCCGGCTGGCACTGGGGCTGGTGGGAGGGGTGAGGAGATGCTGGGGAGGGTGAATAACATTTTGTTGTGGCAGAGCATAAATTTTTGTCGTATTTCTGGACGGGCAGGTGTCATCCAGTTCTTCCTTCCCACCAGCGCTCTGCAAACAAACGTTTTGCAGAATTTCTTCCTCCTCCGGTCACGGTTGGGTCGTTCTTTATCGGTTTCAGCCCTGGGAATTCCCCTCCAAACCCGCCCCTTGAGTCACAAAACCCCAATTGTGACCCCCAAGACCCCAACCATGCCCCCCAAGACCCCAATTGTGACCCCCAAAACCCCAACCATGCCCCCCAGACCCCAATCTCGACCCCCAAAACCCCAACCATGCCCCCAAGACCCCAATCTCCACCTCCAAAACCCCAACTGTGACCCCCAAAACCCCAGCCCCAAATCTTGACCCCCAAATGGGTCCACAGCATTGGCACCCTGCCTTCGGGAATTCCCCCGCCGCCGCCCAACCCTGTTTTTCCAAGTTATTTTATCAGCACGTGAAATAAATACGTTAATAAATATAATTTCTGCCACGATAAGGATTATCTGGCTCAGGTGAGGCTTCGTGAGCTGGACTGAGCCTCAACCAGGCACAGGGATGTCCTCTCCAGTGAGGAGCCCCCCAAGGACCACGGGGGGACCCCTCCTTTCTCACAGAGGAACCAAATCCCACTGGTTTTGCCCCAAAAATGAGAAATGCTGGGGGGGTGTCCCCTCTTTGGAGGGGCTGAGGTCTTTGGTCGCTGCCCCTTCCCGTGCCAAGGGTCTTGCCCGGTGCTGGGCACCATGGAAGCCTTGACCACCTCCCCCCGCAGCTATTTTTGGAGGCGGTGGGGTCACAGGGACGTCACACCTTCTGCCAGCGCCTGCAAAGAGAGGGGGGAGCAGTGAGGATGGGGTCTCCCCGTGGCATCCACGGTGCCGACTGCGGCACCAGCGCTGCCCGGGCACCTACCGGCGTGGTGGGTGCTGCCACCTCTGCGTTGGGCTTGTAGGAGCTGTCGCTGTAGCGACCTGGAAGAGGAAGGAGGGTGAGGGTCTGGCAAGGGTGGGGGTCTCCCCACTAAGGGGTTGGTTTTGCCACCCCCACAATGGCTCTCACCTTGCCGGGGCGTGGAGCCTCTGCCGTTCACGTGGTAGATGCCGGTGGCATGGCCGTTGCGTCTGCGGTCCGACCAGCTGCTGTCCTCACCGGTCATGCTGTAGAGCTGGGAACCGGTGAGCCCAGGGGTCTTGTGTGTGGGGCTGGGGTGGGGGGCAGATGTTGGAGCTCGTGGGGGTTGGGGAGTTGAACCCTCCCACCCCCATGGGGAAAAGCTGCTGCCCCCCAAATTTTGGTGAAGGGGTGAATCTTAGGGCAGCTCGGCTTGCTACCAACCCCAACTCTCCTCCCTGCCCCCCCCCCCCAGCCTTTTCACCTGGTACCAGCAGATTTCTCCTTCCCTTGGGCCAAGCAGATGGCGAGGACGACGCAGAGGATGAGGAGGATGAGGAGGGCCAGTCCCAGTCCCAGCCCCAGCCCCAGTTTGCTGATGTGGGTCTGGCAGCGGCTGCCGGTTGTCAGGTACCAGGGCACATCTGGGCAGCTGTGGGGGTGAAGTGTCATGGGGAGGGTCCCTGCTCCCTGGATCTGGCCCAGGGTGGAGGCTGGGGATTGGGATCCTCCAAGAAACCCACCAGCTTCCCAGGACCCTTCCCAGAGCTGGGGAGAACCCAGGAGACCCAGCCCCATCTCCATGGGTTGGGATTGAGGTTTGGGGTCAAGGGTTGGGTTTGGAGAGTGAGGATTGGGTTTGGAGGGCAGGAGTTGGGGTGTTGGGCTCAAGGGTTGGGCTTGGGGGTCAAGGGTTGGGGTTTGGGCTCAAGGTTTGGGGTTTGGGGGTCAAGGGTTGGGTTTTGGGCTCAAGTTTGGGGCTTGGGCATCAAGGGCTGGGTTTGGAGGGCAGGAGTTGGGTGTTGGGGTCAAGGGTTGGGGTGTTGGGGTCAAGGTTTTGGGTTTAGGGTCAAGGTTTTGGGTTGTGGTGGGAGCTTGGGGGTCAAGGGTTGGGGTTTGGGGTCAAGGATTGGGGTTCAGGATCAGGTTAGGGTTAAGCGGTTAATGCCACGACTGGGAGTAGGTTTGGGTTAGGGCTGGGGTTAAGATTAGGGTCGTCATCAGGTTTAGGACTGGAATCAGGTTTACAATCAGCATTATGGTGAGGGTTGAAGACTGGGGGTAAGGTGGGAATGATGGGTAAGGGACGGGTGAGGTTTGGGTCCACTCACAAGCAGCGGGGTCCCTCCAGCGTCAGCCGGCAGAGCCCGCTGTTGCAGTCGATGGAGCCGGGGATGTTGAGGGTGCAGCTGGTGATGCAGAGGAGGCTGTTGCGCACGCGGTAGGGAGAGTAATGCCGGCTGAAGTTGGCCGGCGTGTACTTTCTGCACAGCTCTGGAGAGGAGAAGCACCAATCAGGTGAGCCCCGACCCCATCCCGCTCCCCACGGCGTCGCAGCCACCCGCACTCACCCGTGGCGTTGAGCACCGACACCTCGGCATGGGCAGCTCTGGAGGAGGTGTTGAAGCAGAGCCCTTCTGGGAGAGGAAAGAGTGGGGAGCGGTCACTGGAGGCCACCAGAGATGTGGGGGACCGATCCTGACCGGCAGTAGGTCTCTTGGCACCTACCCGCCGTGTCGCTGCAGTTTTGGGGCTGAGCTGCGGCGTTGGCAACCTCCAGCAGCTCCTTGGCTCGGTGGTCAAGGTCGGCGCCTCCAGCCGAAGGCTGCAGCAGGACTTTGTAGTTCACCACCACGCTGCCTCTTCTGTGGGGCAACGAGAGCATCAGCATGGGGTTCCTCTCCCATCCCCGTGGTTCCTCATGCATCCCATCCCCGTGGTTCCTCTCGTGTCCCGTCCCATCCCCGTGGTTCCTCTCGCGTCCCATCCCATCCCGTGGTTCCTCTCCCATCCCATCCCATCCCATCCCATCCCATCCCATCCCCGTGGTTCCTCTCCCATCCCATCCCATCCCCGTGGTTCCTCACACATCCCATCCCGTGGCTCCTCTCCCGTCCCGTCCCATCCCCGTGGCTCCTCTCCTCTCCCATCCCGTCCCATCCCCGTGGCTCCTCTCCCGTCCCATCCCATCCCCATGGTTCCTCTCGCGTCCCGTCCCGTCCCCATGGTTCCTCACCCATCCCATCCCCACGGTTCCTCACCCATCCCATCCCCACCACCGGCCGCACACTCACGTCAGGGTCAGGACGTGGGTGCCACGGTAGCCGGAGACGTTGTGATAGATCCGGTCCATCTGGGGACAGAGAGAGACACGTGTCACCAGTGGGGCTGGGTGGCCCCTTGGGGTGGCCCTGGTGGCCCCCCAGTGACTTGGGGGAGGACACAACGAGGGCCTCACCGTCCGGCTGAACTCATCCACGAAGCTGCGGTAGGCGGTGGACGAGGCGTCCTCCATGTCCTTGGAGAAGTTCCGGTTGGTGACGTGCGCCAGCATCATCACGGAGGGGCCCAGCTCTTCGGGGGAGGGGGTAGGACACCCGTGAGATGGGGACACCCCATGGGACGTCCCTCTTGGGGGGGAGGGGACAGGGTGAGGGGGGGTCCCTCTCTCCTTTACCTGCCGTGATGTTGATGGTCGATGCCCCAAACTGGCAGAAGGCTCCGTTCAAATTGGGGGGGCAGACACAACTCACCCCCGTCCAGTGACCCCCGTTCTGGCAGGGGTCTGTGGGGAGAAGGACACAAGGACTCATGGGTACCCCCCACCCCCACCTGCACCCCCCTTCCTCCCCCTCCCATAATGTCCAGCACCCTGTCTCCCCTCCCAGTTCCATCCAGTTGGGTGCACTGGGACCGCAGCCCCCCACGTTTTTTGCGGGGCAGTGGAAGGAGGAAAGTGGTGCCTGGCCCCAACCAGCAGCTCCCAGTGCGTCCCACTTGGGTGGGGGGGCAACACTGGGACTTCAGGGGTGCAACCCCCTTGGGTGGGTGGGGGTCCTGTCCCAGAAATGGCCAGGGTGGGGTCTTTGCGTGAGCATCTGTGCCAAGGAAGACCCACCAACCTGCGGTGGTAGGGATGGGCGTGGCGGCGGCGGTCGCCCTGGTGCTCATCGGCGCAGCTCTGCTCCTCGTAGGGTGATTGGGTGTCGCTTGGGGTGCGGTGGCCCTTCCAGAGGTGGGGTAAGCCGTGGTCTGGTGGTCCTCGCACCGTGGGCCGTTAAACCCATCGGGGCAGTAGCACTCAGTGCCCACGGCCGTGCCGCCGTTCTGGCAAGCCGTGGCTTCGTCAGGGGCGTCACACCGGGTCCCCGACCGCCCCGGTGGGCAGACGCAATGGTTGCCCACCGCCGTGCTGCCGCCGGCACATCGGTTGGTGGCATTCACCGTCTCACAAGCGGGGCCGGAGTAGCCGGGTGGGCAGAGGCATTCGGTCAGGTTGGCGACGCCACCGTTGCGGCAGATGACTGGAAGAGAGGTGGGGGCAGAAGGACTTGGCGAGGGGACCCAGGCGTCCTGGCCTCCCCACCCCCCAGCTCTCATCCTTGGGTGTGGTAGACCCACGTCCATCCTTCTTTATCCCCTTGTCCCAGGAGAACCCCGGGAAGGAGACCCCCATCCCAGGGACCCCATGCCAGGACACCTGCTGGCCACAGGGCTGGACCCACGTCCAACCTTCTCTCCCCTCCCCCTGGAAGACCCCATGTCCCTCCTTGCCCTGGAAAGGAGACCCCCCTCCCACGCCAAGGACCCCGTGCCACGACACCCACTAGCCGGAGGGATGGAGCCGTGGGGGAGGTAGAGGCAGAGGGTGGCCAAGGAGGTGTTGGCTCTGCTGGTTGAAGAGGACCAGGTGGCGATGGCGGTGGAGCCAGGACTCGGTGTCGTGGTGGGGACCGTGGTGTTGCGACGGGACCGGGGCGTCGCCGCTGTGGTCTCGGTGGCAGGGTTGGTGCAGTTCCCGGCACACGCCGTGGTAGCATCCACGGGGACCACGTGGGTGGCGTTGGGGTGAGCGGGTGCTGGGGTAGCAGAGTCGTTGGTGGGAACGGTTGGGAGCATGGCCGTGGTGTTGGTTTCCATGAGGATCAGTAGTATGCGCCTGGCGTTGCTTTCCACGGGGATCGGTAGCGTGGCTGTGGTGTTGCTTTCCACAGGGATGGCCGTGCTGTTCCTTTCCACGGGGATCGGTAGCGTGGCCGTGGCATTGCTTTCCACAGGGATGGCCGTGCTGTTCCTTTCCACGGGGATCGGTAGCGTGGCCGTGGTGTTGCTTTCCATGGAGATGGCCGTGCTGTTCCTTTCCATGGCCGTTGTGTTGCTTGTCATGGGGGTGACTGTGGTGTTGCCTTCCACGGGGATCGGTAGCGTGGTTGTGCTGTTGCTTTCCACGTTGATGGCCGTGGTGTTCCTTTCCATGGCCGTGGTGTTGCTTTCCACAGGGATCGGTAGTGTAGCCGTGGCGTTCCTTTCCATGGGAATGGCCGTGGTGTTGCTTTCCGTGGCCGTGGTGTTGCTTTCCGTGGGAATGGCCGTGCTGTTCCTTTCCACAGGGACTGGTAGCGTGGCCGTGGTGTTCCTTTCCAGGGGGATGGCCGTGGTGTTGCTTTCCATGGGGGTGGCTGTGGTGTTCCTTTCCATGGCTGTGGTGTTGCTTTCCACAGGGGTTGGTATTGTGGCCGTGGTGTTGCTTTCTGTGGTTGTGGTGTTTCTTTCCACAGGGGTGGTTGTGCTGTTCCTTTCCACAGGGCTCGGTAGCGTGGCCGTGGTGTTGCTTTCCATGGCCGTGGTGTTGTTTTCCATGGGAATGGCTGTGGTGTTTCTTTCCACAGGGCTCGGTAGCGTGGCCGTGGTGTTCCTTTCCATGGCCGTGGTGTTGCTTTCCATGGGAACGGCTGTGATGTTCCTTTCCACAGGGCTCGGTAGCGTGGCCGTGGTGTTGCTTTCCATGGCCGTGGTGTTGTTTTCCATGGGAATGGCTGTGGTGTTTCTTTCCACAGGGCTCGGTAGCGTGGCCGTGGTGTTGCTTTCCATGGCCGTGGTGTTGTTTTCCATGGGAATGGCTGTGGTGTTTCTTTCCACAGGGCTTGGTAGCGTGGCCGTGGTGTTCCTTTCCATGGCCGTGGTGTTGCTTTCCATGGGAACGGCTGTGCTGTTCCTTTCCACAGGGACTGGTAGCGTGGCCGTGGTGTTACTTTCCACCATAGTGGTTGAGGTGTTGCTTTCCATAGCTGTGGTGTTCCTTTCCAGGGGAATGGCCGTGGTGTTGCTTTCCATGGGGGTGGCCGTGGTGTTGCTTTCCACAGGGATCGGTAGCGTGGCCGTGGTGTTCCTCTCCATGGGAATGGCCGTGGTGTTGCTTTCTGTGGCCGTGGTGTTGCTTTCCACGGGGGTGGCTGTGCTGTTCCTTTCCACAGGGATCGGTAGCGTAGCTGTGGTGTTCCTTTCCATGGGAATGGCCGTGGTGTTGCTTTCCACGGGGGTTGGTAGCGTGGCCGTGGTGTTGCTTTCCATGACTGTGGTGGTGTTTTCCATGGGAATGGCCGTGGTGTTTCTTTCCACGGCCGTGGTGTTCCTTTCCATAGGGCTTGGTAGCGTGGCCGTGGTGTTGCTTTCTATAGCTGTGCTGTTCCTTTCCACGGGGACTGGTAGTGTGGCCGTGGTGTTCCTTTCCATGGGGATGGCCGTGGTGTTGCTTTCCATGGCCGTGGTGTTGCTTTTGACGGTGGTGGCCGTGGTCTTCCTTTCCACAGGAATGGCCGTGGTGTTGCTTTCTGTGGCTGTGGTGTTGCTTTCCACGGGGATCGGTAGCGTGGCCGTGCTGTTCCTTTCCACGGGGATGGCCGTGGTGTTGCTTTCTGTGGCCGTGGTGTTGCTTTCCACGGGGATGGCCGTGGTGTTACTCGGCACCGTGGCATGGCTCTTCATGGGATGCGCGGTGCTGTTGACGTGCAACGCCGGCGTGGAGACGTTCTCGTGGCCTGCTGTGCTTGGGGTCCTGGCCGTGGCGGGCACCGTGGCAGCGGACGGGCTGGTGCACTCACACTGGGGTCCCCAGGCTACCGGGGGACAGTGGCAGGCCACCCCCACCAGCGTGCCACCGTTTAGGCATGAGCTGGGCCGCTCTGGGTGCTGGCAGACTTCTCCCCGGTATCCCGCCGGACACACGCACCCCGTCCCAAAAGCCGTGGCCCCGTTTTGGCAGGCGGTGGCGGGGTCCGAGCGTTCACAGAGGGGACCCCGAAATCCCGGCGGGCAGTAGCACTTCGTCCCCACGGCGGTGCCGCCGTTTTGGCAAGCTTTGGCGCGGTCGCCGGTCTCGCAGCGGGTTCCGTTGTAGCCGGGGGGGCACGCGCATCCCTCCCCCACCGCCGTCCCGCCGTTCTCGCAGGGGGCTGGAAGATACCTCAGGTTGGCGGGGGGTTGGGGGGATGAATCCCGGATCGGAGGAGGGATCTGGGAGACCGGGTCCACTCCCACCCCCCCCTCCCGTGAGTCAGCACCCTCCATCCCCCGCCCCAGGAGGCCGGGGAGGGAGTCGAGGTTCCCCCTCCCCAAAAGCCCGGTGCCCGAGGCGCTAAACCACCCCCCAGAGAAGGGAAGAGGGGAACGGGCACCCATGACCTTGCCCTTGGAGGGCAGGTGGGGCACCCTCATGGGCACCCCAGGGTGGGAAGAGCACCCACGTACCAAGGGCAGTTGGGTGGTCCGAGGTCTTTGGAAGAGGAGCTTCCAGTGGACCAGGAAGCCCAGAAAGACCCCAAAAAACCCCTCGAGGGATTTGTTCAGAGGGGGTGGGAGAAGGAGGAGGGGGTGGGATGCCGCCTCGCTGCCGGCAGGATGAAGATCTCTCCATCTTCTCCCTCTCTTACCTGCCAGAGCCTCCACGGGGATGAAGAGGAGGAGGAAGAAGAAGCAGCAACCCAGCTCCATCAGCAGCAGAACCCGAAGGAGCGAGGAGCCACGAAACGACTGAACCGGAGGCGCTGGATGCAACGGTTTTGTACGCCGAGTCCGGCGCGGTCGTCAACCGCAAGGTAGGGCCGCGCCGGTAAATAATCGCTGAGTAATTTTTATCAAATGCCAAAATAGAAAGGGCGTGAGAAGGTCCGAACGTCCCCGTGGCGTTCCACCTTTCCAGGCAGCCCTGGACCGGCCACGACGAGCCCAACCCTTGCGTTGGAGACGAGGGAGGGAGGGAGCCGCGGTTCCGTTGATAAGATTAGGGTGAAACGTGGTGGGTTTGTTACCGGTGAAAACTGGTACTGGGTGAAACTGGTACCGGCACCCGCTGCCCGCTCGTCCTGCCCCACCTTGGGGTGTTGGCCCCTCCCCAGACCTCCTGGGGATGGATGGATGGGTGAAGAAGGGGAAGGTCAAGGGCTGAGCTCCGGCTGAATCACCCCGAGGCGCGACGTGGCAAAGCCAGGCCGTGTCCGCGTCCTCTGCCCGCCGCCAGGCCGCGGGGACGAGTCCCATGGGTGCTGGGGTGCTGTGGCACCTCCACGCCGGCCCCAGCCTGGCTTGGGGTCCCTCCTCACCATGGCACTGGGGGGGCTGGGTGCTTCCCCTTGGGCACCTGTAGGTGGTTTCTCCAGGGGCACCCATCCCTGGGTGCCGTCCCCCGGGATCCTCTGTCCCTGGGCACCCTCAGGCTCCCTCCCTGGGGCTCTCCTTCCTTGGGTGCTGTCCCTAGGGGCCTCCCATCCCCAGGCACCCATGGGTGCCATCCTTGGGGTCCTCTGTTCCCAGGCACCCATGGGTGCCACCCCTGGCGTCTCCCACCCCCAACCACCCATGGGTGTCATCCCCAGGGTCTCCCACCCCCAAACACCCATGGGTGCCATCCCCGGGGTCTCCCACCCCCAAGCACCTATGGGTGCCACCCGGGTCCCCCCCTCTCATCCCCAAGCACCCATGGGTGCCATTCTCGGGGTCCCCCTGCCCCCAAGCACCCATGGGTGCCATCCCTGGTCCCCCCCCTCATCCCCAAGCACCCATGGGTGCCATTCTCGGGGTCCCCCTGCCCCCAAGCAGCCATGGGTGCCATCTGGGGTCCCCCCCATCCCCAAGCACCCATGGGTGCCATCCCTGGGGTCTCCCGCCCCCAACCACCCGTGGGTGCTACCCGAGGTCCGTCCCCCCCCCAAGCACCCATGGGTGCCACCCCCGGGGTCTCCCACCGCCAACCACCCATGGGTGCCATCTGGGGTCCCCCACCCCCAACCACCCATGGGTGCCACCCGAGGTCCCCCCCCCCGCACCCATGGGTGCCCCCCCCAGCGCTGTCCGTGGTGCTGACCAGCCGGGCGCTGGCCGTGGTGCTGGTGGCACTGGGCACGTCCCCCTGCCACATTGTCACCCTGTGTCCCCCACCCCCGCGTTGTCCCCTCCCCTCCAGGGTGTCCCCTGTCCCCCCACCGTGCTCCCACCTTCCCGGGGTGTCCCAGTACTTCCCAGTGCATCCCAGTGTGTTCTGGGTGCTACATGCTCCCCACTGTGCCCCAGTAATTCCCAGGGTGCCCCAGTGTCTCCCAGTACTTCCCAGTTTGTCCTGGGTACCACATGCACCCCAGTGTGTCCCAGTACCTCCCCAGTTTGTCCTGGGTACCCCGTGCACCCCAGTGTGTCCCAGTACCTCCCAGGACTTCCCAGTTTATTCTGGGTACCACGTGCACCCCGGGGTGTCCCAGTACCTCCCAGGGCTCCCCAGTTTATTCTGGGTACCACGTGCACCCCGGGGTGCCCCAGTACCTCCCCAGTGTGTTCTGGGTACCACGTGCACCCCGGGGTGTCCCAGTACCTCCCCAGTTTGTCCTGGGTGCCACGTGCACCCCGGGGTGTCCCAGTACCTCCCCAGTTTATTCTGGGTACCCCGTGCACCCCGGGGTGCCCCAGTACCTCCCAGGACTCCCCAGTTTATTCTGGGTACCACGTGCACCCCGGGGTGCCTCAGTACCTCCCAGTACCTCCCCAGTTTGTCCTGGGTGCCCCGTGCACCCCGGGGTGTCCCAGTACCTCCCAGGGCTCCCCAGTTTATTCTGGGTACCACGTGCACCCCGGGGTGCCCCAGTACCTCCCCAGTTTGTCCTGGGTACCACGTGCACCCCGGGGTGTCCCAGTACCTCCCCAGTTTATTCTGGGTACCACGTGCACCCCGGGGTGCCCCAGTACCTCCCAGGACTCCCCAGTTTATTCTGGGTACCACGTGCACCCCGGGGTGCCCCAGTACCTCCCAGTACCTCCCCAGTTTGTCCTGGGTGCCCCGTGCACCCCGGGGTGTCCCAGTACCTCCCAGGGCTCCCCAGTTTATTCTGGGTACCACGTGCACCCCGGGGTGCCCCAGTACCTCCCCAGTGTGTTCTGGGTACCACGTGCACCCTGGGGTGTCCCAGTACCTCCCAGGGCTCCCCAGTTTGTCCTGGGTGCCCCGTGCACCCCAGGGTGCCCCAGTACCTCCCAGTACCTCCCCATTTTGTCCTGGGTGCCCCGTGCACCCAGCAACTCCTCCGGAGCCCTGTGACCATCCCCCCACGCCCGGCCACGCTCAGGAAAGGAAACCAAGGTAACGAAGACAACGCAGATTAACAACAACAATAAATTTATTACAACAGTGGGGAAACGGGGAGGGGGGAGGGGTGCGACGGCTCCTCCGTGGCAGCCTCCCTGCGGCTCGCCACCGCCTGCACCCCGTCGGGAGTCCCGCGTCCGTGGCTCGACCCCCTGGGCTCAGCCCGTGAAGCCGCGGGCGGTTTTGCGGCGCCCGGTGCTACCGGTTTCATCGCCCAAATAAATAATAAATAGCGGGGGTTGCCTGCCCCGAGCCGTCTTGCTCGGCTTTTTGGCACGGCCTGCATGCCCGTGGTCCGGCCACGCCAAGCGGATTTGGGTCTCCCCCTCGGGAGGGAAGACCCCGTTGCGTTGAGGTTGGGGGGTGTCTACTCTTCATCCCGGTTGGGGTTTCTTCTGTTGAGAGCCGGGATGTCCCCGATGCCGGATCATAGCCGAGTTGTGACCTTTGGCCTGGAGATCCTCATCTGGGGGGGGGGGGAGAAGGAGGAGAGGGAAGGGGGTGAGAGGGGTGGGGGGCGTCTCCCATGGGTGCTTGGGCCAGGGGAGGGTGGCGGGTGCTGTGGAGGAGGAGGAGGAGGACCTACCGAGGTGGAGGTATCCACCAGCTCCAACGACGGCGTGAACTTGCTTTGAGTCTCGCTACCTATGGGGAGATACGGGGCCGTTGGGTGGGGGGGGGGGGGGGGCGGTTGGGTGTTGGGGGGGGGCGGTTGGGTGTTGGGGGGGAGCGGTTGGGTGTTGGGGGGGGCGGTTGGGTGTTGGGGGGCGGTTGGACGTTTTGAGGGGGGCAGTTGGACATTTGGGGGGGCGATTGGGTGTTTCGAGGGGACAGTTGGACGTTTGGGGGCGGTTGGACATTTGAGGGGGGCGGTTGGACGTTTCGAGGGGGCGGTTGGACGTTTCGAGGGGGCGGTTGGGTATTTGGGGGGGCGGTTGGGTGTTTCGAGGGGGCGGTTGGACATTTGAGGGGGCAGTTGGGTGTTTCGAGGGGGCGGTTGGACGTTTCGAGGGGGCGGTTGGACGTTTCGAGGGGGCGGTTGGATGTTGGGGGGCGGTTGGACGTTTCGAGGGGGCAGTTGGACGTTTCGGGGGGGCGGTTGGACGTTTGAGGGGGGCAGTTGATATTTGGGGGGGCGGTTGGACATTTGAGGGGGGTGAGTTGGACATTTTGGGGGGTGGTTGGACGTTTGGGGGGGGCGGTTGGGTATTTGGGGGGGGCAGTTGGATGTTTCGGGTGTCTTCCCCAAGAGTTGGTGGTCTCCATCAACCCAAACCGGGGGTGGGGGTTACCTGTGGTGCTGCCGGCTCCCCTGTTGCTGTAGAAGAAACCATCTTCCGAGTTCCAGGTGCAGCCATCGTCCTCGTACCAGTTGTCACCAGTGCTGGATTGAGCGTCACTGGGTGGGCAGCAAGAGGGGGGGCTCAGAGGGGGGGCAGAGAACCAGAGAGGGGGTTCCCCCCTCCCCAGTGAACCCAGGTACCATCCCTCCCTCTGAACTGGAAGACCCCTCCCAAGCGGGAACCCGGGCTCCTCTACCTCCAGGACTTCCTCCGGCGATTCCTGATCAGCACCACGGTGAGGACGATGCAGCCGATGAAAAACACGGTGGCCACCAGCCCCAACCCCATGGCCAACTTGCTGATGCGACCGGAGCACTGGGTGCCCGTGTACCAGTACAGAGCTTCATCCTGGCAGCTGTGGGAAGGAGACAGGATCAGGCCCACCCTCTCCTTGCGCCATTCCCGTGGGACTGGAGCAGGGACGTTGGAGGCTCCTCCCAACGTCGTGGCCGTGGGACCCCCGTGGTGGCACTCACAAGCACCGGGGACCGGTTCGGGTGACGTGGCACTGGCCGTAGTTGCAATCCATGGTGTTGGGCGTGTTGGGCGTGCAGTTGGTGATGCAGCGGATGACGCCATCCATGGGCAACGCGTAGTAGAAGTCCCGGTATTCGTTGGGTGCTCGCTGCCAGCAGATTCCTGGGGGGTTGGGGGATTGGAGGGGTTAGGGGGGGATGGGAGCGCTGGTGGGGGTGGGCGAGGGGCTGGTGGGGATGGGAGCGCTGGTGGGGGTGGGCGAGGGGCTGGTGGAGTTCACTGGGAGCTGGTGGGGATGGGCAGGGGGCTGGTGGGGGTGGGCAAGGAGCTGGTGGGGGTGGGCAAGGAGCTGGTGGGGGTGGGCAGGGGGCTGGTGGGGGTGGGCAAGGAGCTGGTGGGGGTGGGCAGCACTGGTGGGGGTGGGCAAGGAGCTGGTGGGGTTCACTGGGAGCTGGTGGGGGTGGGCAGCACTGGTGGGGGTGGGCAAGGAGCTGGTGGGGTTCACTGGGGGCTGGTGGGGTTCACTGGGGGCTGGTGGGGGTGGGCGAGGGGCTGGTGGGGGTGGGCAAGGGGCTGGTGGGGGTGGGCAAGGAGCTGGTGGGGGTGAGCAGGGGGCTGGTGGGGTTCACTGGGGGCTGGTGGGGGTGGGCGAGGGGCTGGTGGGGATGGGCAAGGGGCTGGTGGGGTGGGCAAGGGGCTGGTGGGGTTGGCGGGAGGGTCCGCAGAGGTCTCACCATCCAGGGAAGGCGCCGCCGTCATGTTCTTGCTGATGGGGTTGGGTGAAACGGTGAGGCAGAGGACGGCTGCGGTAGGAGGAAGAGAGAGAGAAGGCGTCAGAGCCCCATCCTTGGGTGCCCCAGGTGGGACCCGGGCAGGTGGGGGGGGACGCGGAGGGGCACCCACTGTTGTTGTGCTGGCAGGCGCCCTGGCTGGCCACCGTTTCTTGCAACTTCCCCACCAGATCCTTCGTTATCACCTCGAAATTCTCCGTCGTGTTTTTGGTCTCCGTTACGGTGAAGAAGACCTCGTGGTCCACCACGATGCTGCCAGATCTTTGGAGAGGGGACAGAGTGGGGTTAGAGGGGGTGAACGGGGACATCCCCCCACCCACCCTAGGTTCCTGTTGGGGACCTCTTACTTGAGGCTGATGATCTTCACGCCTTCGTAGCCGGGGATGTTCCCGTAAATCTTCTTTATCTGCGAAGCCAAAGGCTCGCGTGAGCCACCGCCGAGGGGACAAGATGGCCCCAGAGGGACAACTCAGCCCCCTCTCCTCACCTCCTTCTTAAAATGCTCCTCAAAGGAGCGGTAGGTCTCTGACTGGGTGTCCTCCAGCTCCTCCGTGTAGTTGAAGTTGGTGACGGTCACCACCAGCTGCGTCTGTGCCAAAATTGTCCCTGGGAAAGCTAGAGGACGCGAGGGGAGAAGGAAGGGAGCTCAAGGTCTTGGCCCAGGGAGGCCAAAAGCTCAAGGTCTTGGCCCAAGGAGGCGAGGAGCTCAAGGTCTTGGCCCAAGGAGGCCAAAAGCTCAAGGTCTTGGCCCAAGGAGGCCAGGAGCTCAAGGTCTTGGCCCAAGGAGGTGAGGAGCTCAAGGTCTTGGCCCAAGGAGGCCGAAAGCTCAAGGTCTTGGCCCAAGGAGGCCGAAAGCTCAAGGTCTTGGCCCAAGGAGGCCAGGGGCTCAAGGTCTTGGCCCAGGGAGGCCGGGAGCTCAAGGTCTTGGCCCAGGGAGGCCGGGAGCTCAAGGTCTTGGCCCAGGGAGGCCGGGAGCTCAAGGTCTTGGCCCAAGGAGGCCAAAAGCTCAAGGTCTTGGCCCAAGGAGGCCAAAAGCTCAAGGTCTTGGCCCAAGGAGGTGAGGAGCTCAAGGTCTTGGCCCAGGGAGGCCGGGAGCTCAAGGTCTTGGCCCAGGGAGGCCGGGAGCTCAAGGTCTTGGCCCAAGGAGGCCAAAAGCTCAAGGTCTTGGCCCAAGGAGGCCAAAAGCTCAAGGTCTTGGCCCAAGGAGGTGAGGAGCTCAAGGTCTTGGCCCAGGGAGGCCGGGAGCTCAAGGTCTTGGCCCAGGGAGGCCGGGAGCTCAAGGTCTTGGCCCAAGGAGGCCAAAAGCTCAAGGTCTTGGCCCAGGGAGGCCGGGAGCTCAAGGTCTTGGCCCAGGGAGGCCAGGGGCTCAAGGTCTTGGCCCAGGGAGGCCGGGAGCTCAAGGTCTTGGCCCAGGGAGGCCGGGAGCTCAAGGTCTTGGCCCAGGGAGGCCGGGGGCTCAAGGTCTTGGCCCAGGGAGGCCGGGAGCTCAAGGTCTTGGCCCAGGGAGGCCGGGAGCTCAAGGTCTTGGCCCAAGGAGGCCGGGAGCTCAAGGTCTTGGCCCAGGGAAGCCGGGAGCTCAAGGTCTTGGCCCAAGGAGGCCAAAAGCTCAAGATCTTGGCCCAAGGAGGCCGGGAGCTCCAGGGAGGCCATGGGGTTGGGTGGAGGTGGCACTTACGGAGGGTGGTATCGATGGAGCTGGTGGAGTACTCGCACAAGGGGCCGTAGAACTGGGCGCTGCAGATACACTTGATGCCGTCGTAGACGCCTCCATTCTGGCAGTAAACTGGTAGGGAGCGAGGTGGGGGGTCAGCAGGGCACCGTGGGGGACCCCCAGGGCCGGGGGGACCCGCTCGGAGCTGGGCAGGGGGGAGGTGATGCGTGGGGCATGATGGTCCTCTGGGGTGGGGGTGGGGACTCACCTGGAGGAAAAGTGCTGGAGGTTGTTGTAGAGATGGTTTCCGTGGTGGGTGCTGTGGAGGGGGCTTCGGTGGTGGTGGTGGGTGCTGTGGAGGTCACCTGAGTGGTGTTGGTGGGTGCTGCTGTGGAGGTCGCCTCTGTGGAGGTGACAGGAGTGGAGGTGGCTCCAGTGGTAGAGAAGGAGGTGGAGGAGTGTCCTGAGGTGGTGGTGGCTGCCGTGGACGTCACCTCTGTGGAGGTGGCTTCAGTGGTGGAGAAGGCAGGGGAGGTCTGTCCTGAGATCGTGGTGGCTCCCATGGAGGTCACCTCTGTGGAGGTGGCCTCAGTGGTGGAGAAGGCAGGGGAGGTCTGTCCTGAGGTGGTGGTGGCTACCGTGGAGGTCACCTCTGTGGTCGTGGCCTCAGTGGTGGAGAAGGCAGGGGAGGTCTGTCCTGAGGTGGTGGTGGCTGCCGTGGAGGTCACGTCTGTGGAGGTCACCTCTGTGGTGGTAGCCTCAGTGGTGGAGAAGGCAGGGGAGGTCTGTCCTGAGGTGGTGGTGGCTGCCGTGGACGTCACCTCTGTGGTTGTGGCTTCAGTGGTGGAGAAGGCAGGGGAGGTCTGTCCTGAGGTGGTGGTGGCTGCCGTGGATGTCACCTCTGTGGTCGTGGCTTCAGTGGTGGAGAAGGCAGGGGAGGTCTGTCCTGAGGTCGTGGTGGCTCCCGTGGAGGTCACGTCTGTGGAGGTCACCTCTGTGGTTGTGGCCTCAGTGGTGGAGAAGGCAGGGGAGGTCTGTCCTGAGGTGGTGGTGGCTGCCGTGGAGGTCACCTCTGTGGAGGTCACCTCTGTGGTGGTGGCCTCAGTGGTGGAGAAGGCAGGGGAGGTCTGTCCTGAGGTGGTGGTGGCTGCCGTGGAGGTCACCTCTGTGGAGGTCACCTCTGTGGTCGTGGCCTCAGTGGTGGAGAAGGCAGGGGAGGTCTGTCCTGAGGTCGTGGTGGCTACCGTGGAGGTCACCTCTGTGGTGGTGGCCTCAGTGGTGGAGAAGGCAGGGGAGGTCTGTCCTGAGGTGGTGGTGGCTGCTGTGGAGGTCACCTCTGTGGTCGTGGCCTCAGTGGTGGAGAAGGCAGGGGAGGTCTGTCCTGAGGTGGTGGTGGCTGCCGTGGACGTCACCTCTGTGGAGGTCACCTCTGTGGTGGTGGCCTCAGTGGTGGAGAAGGCAGGGGAGGTCTGTCCTGAGGTGGTGGTAGCTGCCGTGGACGTCACCTCTGTGGTCGTGGCCTCAGTGGTGGAGAAGGCAGGGGAGCTCTGTCCTGAGGTGGTGGTGGCTGCCGTGGAGGTCACCTCTGTGGAGGTCACCTCTGTGGTGGTGGCCTCAGTGGTGGAGAAGGCAGGGGAGCTCTGTCCTGAGGTGGTGGTGGCTGCTGTGGAGGTCACCTCTGTGGAGGTCACCTCTGTGGTTGTGGCCTCAGTGGTGGAGAAGGCAGGGGAGGTCTGTCCTGAGGTGGTGGTGGCTGCCGTGGACGTCACCTCTGTGGAGGTGGCTTCAGTGGTGGAGAAGGCAGGGGAGGTCTGTCCTGAGGTGGTGGTGGCTCCCGTGGACGTCACCTCTGTGGTCGTGGCCTCAGTGGTGGAGAAGGCAGGGGAGGTCTGTCCTGAGGTGGTGGTGGCTCCCGTGGAGGTCACCTCTGTTGTCGTGGCCTCAGTGGTGGAGAAGGCAGGGGAGGTCTGTCCTGAGGTGGTGGTGGCTACCGTGGAGGTCACCTCTGTGGTGGTGGCCTCAGTGGTGGAGAAGGCAGGGGAGGTCTGTCCTGAGGTGGTGGTGGCTCCCGTGGAGGTCACCTCTGTGGTCGTGGCTTCAGTGGTGGAGAAGGCAGGGGAGGTCTGTCCTGAGGTGGTGGTGGCTGCCGTGGACGTCACCTCTGTGGAGGTCACCTCTGTGGTGGTGGCTTCAGTGGTGGAGAAGGCAGGGGAGGTCTGTCCTGAGGTGGTGGTGGCTGCTGTGGACGTCACCTCTGTGGTGGTGGCCTCAGTGGTGGAGAAGGCAGGGGAGGTCTGTCCTGAGGTGGTGGTGGCTACCGTGGAGGTCACCTCTGTGGAGGTCACCTCTGTGGTGGTGGCCTCAGTGGTGGAGAAGGCAGGGGAGGTCTGTCCTGAGGTGGTGGTAGCTGCCGTGGACGTCACCTCTGTGGTCGTGGCCTCAGTGGTGGAGAAGGCAGGGGAGGTCTGTCCTGAGGTGGTGGTGGCTGCCGTGGACGTCACCTCTGTGGAGGTCACCTCTGTGGTGGTGGCTTCAGTGGTGGAGAAGGCAGGGGAGGTCTGTCCTGAGGTGGTGGTGGCTGCTGTGGACGTCACCTCTGTGGTGGTGGCCTCAGTGGTGGAGAAGGCAGGGGAGGTCTGTCCTGAGGTGGTGGTGGCTGCCGTGGACGTCACCTCTGTGGAGGTCACCTCTGTGGTGGTGGCTTCAGTGGTGGAGAAGGCAGGGGAGGTCTGTCCTGAGGTGGTGGTGGCTGCTGTGGACGTCACCTCTGTGGTGGTGGCCTCAGTGGTGGAGAAGGCAGGGGAGGTCTGTCCTGAGGTGGTGGTGGCTACCGTGGAGGTCACCTCTGTGGAGGTCACCTCTGTGGTGGTGGCCTCAGTGGTGGAGAAGGCAGGGGAGGTCTGTCCTGAGGTGGTGGTAGCTGCCGTGGACGTCACCTCTGTGGTCGTGGCCTCAGTGGTGGAGAAGGCAGGGGAGGTCTGTCCTGAGGTGGTGGTGGCTGCCGTGGAGGTCACCTCTGTGGAGGTCACCTCTGTGGTCGTGACCTCAGTGGTGGAGAAGGCAGGGGAGGTCTGTCCTGAGGTGGTGGTGGCTCCCGTGGACGTCACCTCTGTGGAGGTCACCTCTGTGGTCGTGGCCTCAGTGGTGGAGAAGGCAGGGGAGGTCTGTCCTGAGGTCGTGGTGGCTCCCGTGGAGGTCACGTCTGTGGAGGTCACCTCTGTGGTTGTGGCCTCAGTGGTGGAGAAGGCAGGGGAGGTCTGTCCTGAGGTGGTGGTGGCTGCCGTGGAGGTCACCTCTGTGGAGGTCACCTCTGTGGTGGTGGCCTCAGTGGTGGAGAAGGCAGGGGAGGTCTGTCCTGAGGTGGTGGTGGCTGCCGTGGAGGTCACCTCTGTGGAGGTCACCTCTGTGGTCGTGGCCTCAGTGGTGGAGAAGGCAGGGGAGGTCTGTCCTGAGGTCGTGGTGGCTACCGTGGAGGTCACCTCTGTGGTGGTGGCCTCAGTGGTGGAGAAGGCAGGGGAGGTCTGTCCTGAGGTGGTGGTAGCTGCCGTGGACGTCACCTCTGTGGTCGTGGCCTCAGTGGTGGAGAAGGCAGGGGAGGTCTGTCCTGAGGTGGTGGTGGCTGCCGTGGAGGTCACCTCTGTGGAGGTCACCTCTGTGGTGGTGGCCTCAGTGGTGGAGAAGGCAGGGGAGGTCTGTCCTGAGGTGGTGGTAGCTGCCGTGGACGTCACCTCTGTGGTCGTGGCCTCAGTGGTGGAGAAGGCAGGGGAGCTCTGTCCTGAGGTGGTGGTGGCTGCCGTGGAGGTCACCTCTGTGGAGGTCACCTCTGTGGTGGTGGCCTCAGTGGTGGAGAAGGCAGGGGAGCTCTGTCCTGAGGTGGTGGTGGCTGCTGTGGAGGTCACCTCTGTGGAGGTCACCTCTGTGGTGGTCGCCTCAGTGGTGGAGAAGGCAGGGGAGGTCTGTCCTGAGGTGGTGGTGGCTGCCGTGGACGTCACCTCTGTGGAGGTGGCTTCAGTGGTGGAGAAGGCAGGGGAGGTCTGTCCTGAGGTGGTGGTGGCTCCCGTGGACGTCACCTCTGTGGTGGTGGCCTCAGTGGTGGAGAAGGCAGGGGAGGTCTGTCCTGAGGTGGTCGTGGCTCCCGTGGAGGTCACCTCTGTTGTCGTGGCTTCAGTGGTGGAGAAGGCAGGGGAGGTCTGTCCTGAGGTGGTGGTGGCTACCGTGGAGGTCACCTCTGTGGTCGTGGCCTCAGTGGTGGAGAAGGCAGGGGAGGTCTGTCCTGAGGTGGTGGTGGCTACCGTGGAGGTCACCTCTGTGGTCGTGGCCTCAGTGGTGGAGAAGGCAGGGGAGGTCTGTCCTGAGGTGGTGGTGGCTCCCGTGGACGTCACCTCTGTGGTCGTGGCTTCAGTGGTGGAGAAGGCAGGGGAGGTCTGTCCTGAGGTGGTGGTGGCTGCCGTGGACGTCACCTCTGTGGAGGTCACCTCTGTGGTTGTGGCCTCAGTGGTGGAGAAGGCAGGGGAGGTCTGTCCTGAGGTGGTGGTGGCTGCCGTGGACGTCACCTCTGTGGAGGTCACCTCTGTGGTCGTGGCCTCAGTGGTGGAGAAGGCAGGGGAGGTCTGTCCTGAGGTGGTGGTGGCTGCTGTGGACGTCACCTCTGTGGTGGTGGCCTCAGTGGTGGAGAAGGCAGGGGAGGTCTGTCCTGAGGTGGTGGTGGCTACCGTGGACGTCACCTCTGTGGAGGTCACCTCTGTGGTGGTGGCCTCAGTGGTGGAGAAGGCAGGGGAGGTCTGTCCTGAGGTGGTGGTGGCTGCTGTGGACGTCACCTCTGTGGAGGTGGCATCAGTGGTGGAGAAGGCAGGGGAGGTCTGTCCTGAGGTGGTGGTGGCTACCGTGGAGGTCACCTCTGTGGAGGTCACCTCTGTGGTGGTGGCCTCAGTGGTGGAGAAGGCAGGGGAGGTCTGTCCTGAGGTGGTGGTGGCTGCCGTGGAGGTCACCTCTGTGGAGGTCACCTCTGTGGTCGTGACCTCAGTGGTGGAGAAGGCAGGGGAGGTCTGTCCTGAGGTGGTGGTGGCTCCCGTGGACGTCACCTCTGTGGAGGTCACCTCTGTGGTCGTGGCCTCAGTGGTGGAGAAAGCAGGGGAGGTCTGTCCTGAGGTGGTGGTGGCTCCCATGGAGGTCACCTCTGTGGTTGTGGCCTCAGTGGTGGAGAAGGCAGGGGAGGTCTGTCCTGAGGTGGTGGTGGCTGCCGTGGAGGTCACCTCTGTGGTCGTGGCCTCAGTGGTGGAGAAGGCAGGGGAGGTCTGTCCTGAGGTGGTGGTGGCTGCCGTGGAGGTCACCTCTGTGGAGGTCACCTCTGTGGTTGTGGCCTCAGTGGTGGAGAAGGCAGGGGAGGTCTGTCCTGAGGTGGTGGTGGCTGCCGTGGAGGTCACCTCTGTGGAGGTCACCTCTGTGGTGGTGGCCTCAGTGGTGGAGAAGGCAGGGGAGGTCTGTCCTGAGGTGGTGGTGGCTGCCGTGGAGGTCACCTCTGTGGTCGTGGCTTCAGTGGTGGAGAAGGCAGGGGAGGTCTGTCCTGAGGTGGTGGTGGCTCCCGTGGACGTCAGCTCTGCGGAGGTGGCTTCAGTGGTGGAGAAGGCAGGGGAGGTCTGTCCTGAGGTGGTGGTGGCTGCTGTGGAGGTCACCTCTGTGGATGTCACCTCTGTGGTCGTGGCCTCAGTGGTGGAGAAGGCAGGGGAGGTCTGTCCTGAGGTGGTGGTGGCTGCCGTGGAGGTCACCTCTGTGGAGGTCACCTCTGTGGTGGTGGCCTCAGTGGTGGAGAAGGCAGGGGAGGTCTGTCCTGAGGTGGTGGTGGCTCCCGTGGAGGTCACCTCTGTGGTCGTGGCCTCAGTGGTGGAGAAGGCAGGGGAGGTCTGTCCTGAGGTGGTGGTGGCTCCCGTGGAGGTCACCTCTGTGGAGGTCACCTCTGTGGTCGTGGCTTCAGTGGTGGAGAAGGCAGGGGAGGTCTGTCCTGAGGTGGTGGTGGCTGCTGTGGAGGTCACCTCTGTGGAGGTCACCTCTGTGGTGGTGGCCTCAGTGGTGGAGAAGGCAGGGGAGGTCTGTCCTGAGGTGGTGGTGGCTCCCGTGGAGGTCACCTCTGTGGTCGTGGCCTCAGTGGTGGAGAAGGCAGGGGAGGTCTGTCCTGAGGTGGTGGTGGCTCCCGTGGAGGTCACCTCTGTGGAGGTCACCTCTGTGGTCGTGGCTTCAGTGGTGGAGAAGGCAGGGGAGGTCTGTCCTGAGGTGGTGGTGGCTGCCGTGGACGTCACCTCTGTGGTCGTGGCTTCAGTGGTGGAGAAGGCAGGGGAGGTCTGTCCTGAGGTGGTGGTGGCTGCCGTGGAGGTCACCTCTGTGGAGGTCACCTCTGTGGTGGTGGCCTCAGTGGTGGAGAAGGCAGGGGAGGTCTGTCCTGAGGTGGTGGTGGCTGCCGTGGACGTCACCTCTGTGGAGGTGGCTTCACTGGTGGAGAAGGCAGGGGAGGTCTGTCCTGAGGTGGTGGTGGCTCCCGTGGAGGTCACCTCTGTGGTGGTGGCTTCAGTGGTGGAGAAGGCAGGGGAGGTCTGTCCTGAGGTGGTGGTGGCTCCCGTGGACGTCACCTCTGTGGAGGTGGCTTCACTGGTGGAGAAGGCAGGGGAGGTCTGTCCTGAGGTGGTGGTGGCTCCCGTGGAGGTCACCTCTGTGGTGGTGGCTTCAGTGGTGGAGAAGGCAGGGGAGGTCTGTCCTGAGGTGGTGGTGGCTGCCGTGGAGGTCACCTCTGTGGAGGTCACCTCTGTGGTCGTGGCCTCAGTGGTGGAGAAGGCAGGGGAGGTCTGTCCTGAGGTGGTGGTGGCTCCCGTGGAGGTCACCTCTGTGGAGGTCACCTCTGTGGTCGTGGCCTCAGTGGTGGAGAAGGCAGGGGAGGTCTGTCCTGAGGTGGTGGTGGCTGCCATGGAGGTCACCTCTGTGGTCGTGGCTTCAGTGGTGGAGAAGGCAGGGGAGGTCTGTCCTGAGGTGGTGGTGGCTGCCGTGGAGGTCACCTCTGTGGAGGTCACCTCTGTGGTTGTGGCCTCAGTGGTGGAGAAGGCAGGGGAGGTCTGTTCTGAGCTGGTGGTGGCTGCCGTGGAGGTCACCTCTGTGGAGGTCACCTCTGTGGTCGTGGCCTCAGTGGTGGAGAAGGCAGGGGAGGTCTGTCCTGAGGTGGTGGTGGCTGCCGTGGAGGTCATCTCTGTGGAGGTGGCTTCAGTGGTGGAGAAGGCAGGGGAGGTCTGTCCTGAGGTGGTGGTGGCTGCCGTGGAGGTCACCTCTGTGGTCGTGGCTTCACTGGTGGAGAAGGCAGGGGAGGTCTGTCCTGAGGTGGTGGTGGCTGCTGTGGAGGTCACCTCTGTGGAGGTGGCTTCAGTGGTGGAGAAGGCAGGGGAGGTCTGTCCTGAGGTGGTGGTGGCTGCCGTGGAGGTCACCTCTGTGGATGTCACCTCTGTGGTCGTGGCCTCAGTGGTGGAGAAGGCAGGGGAGGTCTGTCCTGAGGTGGTGGTGGCTGCCGTGGAGGTCACCTCTGTGGAGGTCACCTCTGTGGTGGTGGCCTCAGTGGTGGAGAAGGCAGGGGAGGTCTGTCCTGAGGTGGTGGTGGCTGCCGTGGACGTCACCTCTGTGGAGGTGGCTTCACTGGTGGAGAAGGCAGGGGAGGTCTGTCCTGAGGTGGTGGTGGCTCCCGTGGAGGTCACCTCTGTGGTGGTGGCTTCAGTGGTGGAGAAGGCAGGGGAGGTCTGTCCTGAGGTGGTGGTGGCTCCCGTGGACGTCACCTCTGTGGAGGTGGCTTCACTGGTGGAGAAGGCAGGGGAGGTCTGTCCTGAGGTGGTGGTGGCTCCCGTGGAGGTCACCTCTGTGGTGGTGGCTTCAGTGGTGGAGAAGGCAGGGGAGGTCTGTCCTGAGGTGGTGGTGGCTGCCGTGGAGGTCACCTCTGTGGAGGTCACCTCTATGGTCGTGGCCTCAGTGGTGGAGAAGGCAGGGGAGGTCTGTCCTGAGGTGGTGGTGGCTCCCATGGACGTCACCTCTGTGGTGGTGGCCTCAGTGGTGGAGAAGGCAGGGGAGGTCTGTCCTGAGGTGGTGGTGGCTGCCGTGGAGGTCACCTCTGTGGAGGTCACCTCTGTGGTCGTGGCCTCAGTGGTGGAGAAGGCAGGGGAGGTCTGTCCTGAGGTGGTGGTGGCTGCCGTGGAGGTCACCTCTGTGGAGGTCACCTCTGTGGTCGTGGCCTCAGTGGTGGAGAAGGCAGGGGAGGTCTGTCCTGAGGTGGTGGTGGCTGCCGTGGAGGTCATCTCTGTGGAGGTGGCTTCAGTGGTGGAGAAGGCAGGGGAGGTCTGTCCTGAGGTGGTGGTGGCTGCCGTGGAGGTCACCTCTGTGGTCGTGGCTTCACTGGTGGAGAAGGCAGGGGAGGTCTGTCCTGAGGTGGTGGTGGCTGCTGTGGAGGTCACCTCTGTGGAGGTGGCTTCAGTGGTGGAGAAGGCAGGGGAGGTCTGTCCTGAGGTGGTGGTGGCTGCCGTGGAGGTCACCTCTGTGGATGTCACCTCTGTGGTCGTGGCCTCAGTGGTGGAGAAGGCAGGGGAGGTCTGTCCTGAGGTGGTGGTGGCTGCCGTGGAGGTCACCTCTGTGGAGGTCACCTCTGTGGCGGTGGCCTCAGTGGTGGAGAAGGCAGGGGAGGTCTGTCCTGAGGTGGTGGTGGCTGCCGTGGAGGTCACCTCTGTGGAGGTCACCTCTGTGGCGGTGGCCTCAGTGGTGGAGAAGGCAGGGGAGGTCTGTCCTGAGGTGGTGGTGGCTCCCGTGGACGTCAGCTCTGTGGAGGTGGCTTCAGTGGTGGAGAAGGCAGGGGAGGTCTGTCCTGAGGTCGTGGTGGCTGCCGTGGAGGTCACCTCTGTGGAGGTGGCCTCAGTGGTGGAGAAGGCAGGGGAGGTCTGTCCTGAGGTGGTGGTGGCTGCTGTGGAGGTCACCTCTGTGGAGGTGGCTTCAGTGGTGGAGAAGGCAGGGGAGGTCTGTCCTGAGGTGGTGGTGGCTCCCATGGACGTCACCTCTGTGGTTGTGGCCTCAGTGGTGGAGAAGGCAGGGGAGGTTTGTCCTGAGGTGGTGGTGGCTCCCGTGGAGGTCACCTCTGTGGAGGTCACCTCTGTGGAGGTCACCTCTGTGGTCGTGGCCTCAGTGGTGGAGAAGGCAGGGGAGGTCTGTCCTGAGGTGGTGGTGGCTGCCGTGGAGGTCACCTCTGTGGAGGTCACCTCTGTGGTGGTGGCCTCAGTGGTGGAGAAGGCAGGGGAGGTCTGTCCTGAGGTGGTGGTGGCTGCCGTGGAGGTCACCTCTGTGGTTGTGGCCTCAGTGGTGGAGAAGGCAGGGGAGGTCTGTCCTGAGGTGGTGGTGGCTCCTGTGGAGGTCACCTCTGTGGAGGTGGCTTCAGTGGTGGAGAAGGCAGGGGAGGTCTGTCCTGAGGTGGTGGTGGCTCCCGTGGAGGTCACCTCTGTGGTCGTGGCTTCAGTGGTGGAGAAGGCAGGGGAGGTCTGTCCTGAGGTGGTGGTGGCTCCCGTGGACGTCAGCTCTGTGGTGGTGGCTTCAGTGGTGGAGAAGGCAGGGGAGGTCTGTCCTGAGGTGGTGGTGGCTGCCGTGGAGGTCACCTCTGTGGAGGTCACCTCTGTGGTCGTGGCCTCAGTGGTGGAGAAGGCAGGGGAGGTCTGTCCTGAGGTGGTGGTGGCTGCCGTGGACGTCACCTCTGTGGAGGTCACCTCTGTGGAGGTGGCTTCAGTGGTGGAGAAGGCAGGGGAGGTCTGTCCTGAGGTCGTGGTGGCTGCCGTGGACGTCACCTCTGTGGAGGTCACCTCTGTGGTGGTGGCTTCAGTGGTGGAGAAGGCAGGGGAGGTCTGTCCTGAGGTGGTGGTGGCTGCTGTGGACGTCACCTCTGTGGTGGTGGCCTCAGTGGTGGAGAAGTCAGGGGAGGTCTGTCCTGAGGTGGTGGTGGCTACCGTGGAGGTCACCTCTGTGGAGGTCACCTCTGTGGTGGTGGCCTCAGTGGTGGAGAAGGCAGGGGAGGTCTGTCCTGAGGTGGTGGTGGCTGCCGTGGACGTCACCTCTGTGGAGGTCACCTCTGTGGTCGTGGCCTCAGTGGTGGAGAAGGCAGGGGAGGTCTGTCCTGAGGTGGTGGTGGCTGCCGTGGACGTCACCTCTGTGGAGGTCACCTCTGTGGTCGTGGCCTCAGTGGTGGAGAAGGCAGGGGAGGTCTGTCCTGAGGTGGTGGTGGCTGCCGTGGAGGTCACCTCTGTGGTCGTGGCCTCAGTGGTGGAGAAGGCAGGGGAGGTCTGTCCTGAGGTCGTGGTGGCTGCCGTGGAGGTCACGTCTGTGGAGGTCACCTCTGTGGTGGTGGCCTCAGTGGTGGAGAAGGCAGGGGAGGTCTGTCCTGAGGTGGTGGTGGCTGCCGTGGACGTCACCTCTGTGGTCGTGGCCTCAGTGGTGGAGAAGGCAGGGGAGGTCTGTCCTGAGGTGGTGGTGGCTACCGTGCAGGTCACCTCTGTGGTGGTGGCTTCAGTGGTGGAGAAGGCAGGGGAGGTCTGTCCTGAGGTGGTGGTGGCTCCCGTGGAGGTCACCTCTGTGGAGGTGGCCTCAGTGGTGGAGAAGGCAGGGGAGGTCTGTCCTGAGGTGGTGGTGGCTGCCGTGGACGTCACCTCTGTGGTCGTGGCCTCAGTGGTGGAGAAGGCAGGGGAGGTCTGTCCTGAGGTGGTGGTGGCTGCCGTGGAGGTCACCTCTGTGGAGGTCACCTCTGTGGTGGTGGCCTCAGTGGTGGAGAAGGCAGGGGAGGTCTGTCCTGAGGTGGTGGTGGCTCCCGTGGAGGTCACCTCTGTGGAGGTCACCTCTGTGGTGGTGGCCTCAGTGGTGGAGAAGGCAGGGGAGGTCTGTCCTGAGGTCGTGGTGGCTGCCGTGGACGTCACCTCTGTGGTGGTGGCCTCAGTGGTGGAGAAGGCAGGGGAGGTCTGTCCTGAGGTGGTGGTGGCTGCCGTGGACGTCACCTCTGTGGTCGTGGCCTCAGTGGTGGAGAAGGCAGGGGAGGTCTGTCCTGAGGTGGTGGTGGCTCCCGTGGACGTCACCTCTGTGGTGGTGGCCTCAGTGGTGGAGAAGGCAGGGGAGGTCTGTCCTGAGGTGGTGGTGGCTGCCGTGGAGGTCACCTCTGTGGTTGTCGCCTCAGTGGTGGAGAAGGCAGGGGAGGTGTGTCCTGAGGTCGTGGTGGCTGCCGTGGACGTCACCTCTGTGGAGGTGGCCTCAGTGGTGGAGAAGGCAGGGGAGGTCTGTCCTGAGGTGGTGGTGGCTGCCGTGGACGTCACCTCTGTGGAGGTCACCTCTGTGGTGGTGGCCTCAGTGGTGGAGAAGGCAGGGGAGGTCTGTCCTGAGGTGGTGGTGGCTGCCGTGGAGGTCATCTCTGTGGAGGTGGCTTCAGTGGTGGAGAAGGCAGGGGAGGTCTGTCCTGAGGTCGTGGTGGCTGCCGTGGAGGTCACCTCTGTGGTCGTGGCCTCAGTGGTGGAGAAGGCAGGGGAGGTCTGTCCTGAGGTGGTGGTGGCTGCCATGGACGTCACCTCTGTGGATGTCACCTCTGTGGTCGTGGCCTCAGTGGAGAAGGCAGGGGAGGTCTGTCCTGAGGTGGTGGTGGCTGCCATGGACGTCACCTCTGTGGAGGTGGCCTCAGTGGTGGAGAAGGCAGGGGAGGTCTGTCCTGAGGTGGTGGTGGCTCCCGTGGAGGTCACCTCTGTGGAGGTCACCTCTGTGGAGGTGGCTTCAGTGGTGGAGAAGGCAGGGGAGGTCTGTCCTGAGGTGGTGGTGGCTCCTGTGGACGTCACCTCTGTGGTGGTGGCCTCAGTGGTGGAGAAGGCAGGGGAGGTCTGTCCTGAGGTGGTGGTGGCTGCTGTGGAGGTCACCTCTGTGGTCGTGGCCTCAGTGGTGGAGAAGGCAGGGGAGGTCTGTCCTGAGGTGGTGGTGACTGCTGTGGAGGTCACCTCTGTGGAGGTCACCTCTGTGGAGGTGGCCTCAGTGGTGGAGAAGGCAGGGGAGGTCTGTCCTGAGGTGGTGGTGGCTGCCATGGACGTCACCTCTGTGGATGTCACCTCTGTGGTCGTGGCCTCAGTGGTGGAGAAGGCAGGGGAGGTCTGTCCTGAGGTGGTGGTGGCTGCCATGGACGTCACCTCTGTGGATGTCACCTCTGTGGTCGTGGCCTCAGTGGTGGAGAAGGCAGGGGAGGTCTGTCCTGAGGTGGTGGTGGCTGCCATGGACGTCACCTCTGTGGAGGTGGCCTCAGTGGTGGAGAAGGCAGGGGAGGTCTGTCCTGAGGTGGTGGTGGCTGCCGTGGAGGTCACCTCTGTGGAGGTCACCTCTGTGGTCGTGGCTTCAGTGGTGGAGAAGGCAGGGGAGGTCTGTCCTGAGGTCGTGGTGGCTGCCGTGGACGTCACCTCTGTGGTGGTGGCCTCAGTGGTGGAGAAGGCAGGGGAGGTCTGTCCTGAGGTGGTGGTGGCTGCCGTGGAGGTCACCTCTGTGGAGGTGGCCTCAGTGGTGGAGAAGGCAGGGGAGGTCTGTCCTGAGGTGGTGGTGGCTCCCGTGGAGGTCACCTCTGTGGTCGTGGCTTCAGTGGTGGAGAAGGCAGGGGAGGTCTGTCCTGAGGTCGTGGTGGCTCCCGTGGACGTCACCTCTGTGGTGGTGGCCTCAGTGGTGGAGAAGGCAGGGGAGGTCTGTCCTGAGGTCGTGGTGGCTGCCGTGGACGTCACCTCTGTGGAGGTGGCCTCAGTGGTGGAGAAGGCAGGGGAGGTCTGTCCTGAGGTGGTGGTGGCTGCCGTGGACGTCACCTCTGTGGTCGTGGCCTCAGTGGTGGAGAAGGCAGGGGAGGTCTGTCCTGAGGTGGTGGTGGCTCCCGTGGACGTCACCTCTGTGGTGGTGGCTTCAGTGGTGGAGAAGGCAGGGGAGGTCTGTCCTGAGGTGGTGGTGGCTGCCGTGGACGTCACCTCTGTGGAGGTCACCTCTGTGGTCGTGGCCTCAGTGGTGGAGAAGGCAGGGGAGGTCTGTCCTGAGGTGGTGGTGGCTGCCGTGGAGGTCACCTCTGTGGTCGTGGCTTCAGTGGTGGAGAAGGCAGGGGAGGTCTGTCCTGAGGTGGTGGTGGCTGCCGTGGACGTCACCTCTGTGGAGGTGGCTTCACTGGTGGAGAAGGCAGGGGAGGTCTGTCCTGAGGTGGTGGTGGCTGCCGTGGACGTCACCTCTGTGGTGGTGGCCTCAGTGGTGGAGAAGGCAGGGGAGGTCTGTCCTGAGGTGGTGGTGGCTGCCGTGGACGTCACCTCTGTGGAGGTGGCCTCAGTGGTGGAGAAGGCAGGGGAGGTCTGTCCTGAGGTGGTGGTGGCTGCCGTGGACGTCACCTCTGTGGTCGTGGCCTCAGTGGTGGAGAAGGCAGGGGAGGTCTGTCCTGAGGTGGTGGTGGCTGCCGTGGAGGTCACCTCTGTGGAGGTCACCTCTGTGGTCGTGGCCTCAGTGGTGGAGAAGGCAGGGGAGGTCTGTCCTGAGGTGGTGGTGGCTGCCGTGGAGGTCACCTCTGTGGAGGTCACCTCTGTGGTCGTGGCCTCAGTGGTGGAGAAGGCAGGGGAGGTCTGTCCTGAGGTCGTGGTGGCTCCCGTGGAGGTCACCTCTGTGGTTGTGGCCTCAGTGGTGGAGAAGGCAGGGGAGGTCTGTCCTGAGGTGGTGGTGGCTGCCGTGGAGGTCACCTCTGTGGAGGTCATCTCTGTGGTCGTGGCCTCAGTGGTGGAGAAGGCAGGGGAGGTCTGTCCTGAGGTGGTGGTGGCTCCCGTGGACGTCAGCTCTGTGGAGGTGGCTTCAGTGGTGGAGAAGGCAGGGGAGGTCTGTCCTGAGGTCGTGGTGGCTGCCGTGGACGTCACCTCTGTGGTTGTGGCCTCAGTGGTGGAGAAGGCAGGGGAGGTCTGTCCTGAGGTGGTGGTGGCTGCCGTGGACGTCACCTCTGTGGAGGTGGCCTCAGTGGTGGAGAAGGCAGGGGAGGTCTGTCCTGAGGTGGTGGTGGCTCCCGTGGACGTCAGCTCTGTGGAGGTGGCTTCAGTGGTGGAGAAGGCAGGGGAGGTCTGTCCTGAGGTCGTGGTGGCTCCCGTGGACGTCACCTCTGTGGTGGTGGCTTCAGTGGTGGAGAAGGCAGGGGAGGTCTGTCCTGAGGTGGTGGTGGCTGCCGTGGACGTCACCTCTGTGGTCGTGGCCTCAGTGGTGGAGAAGGCAGGGGGAGGTCTGTCCTGAGGTGGTGGTGGCTACCGTGGAGGTCACCTCTGTGGTCGTGGCTTCAGTGGTGGAGAAGGCAGGGGAGGTCTGTCCTGAGGTGGTGGTGGCTGCCGTGGAGGTCACCTCTGTGGAGGTGGCCTCAGTGGTGGAGAAGGCAGGGGAGGTCTGTCCTGAGGTGGTGGTGGCTCCCGTGGAGGTCACCTCTGTGGAGGTGGCTTCAGTGGTGGAGAAGGCAGGGGAGGTCTGTCCTGAGGTCGTGGTGGCTGCCGTGGACGTCACCTCTGTGGTTGTGGCCTCAGTGGTGGAGAAGGCAGGGGAGGTCTGTCCTGAGGTCGTGGTGGCTGCCGTGGACGTCACCTCTGTGGAGGTGGCCTCAGTGGTGGAGAAGGCAGGGGAGGTCTGTCCTGAGGTGGTGGTGGCTGCCGTGGACGTCACCTCTGTGGTCGTGGCCTCAGTGGTGGAGAAGGCAGGGGAGGTCTGTCCTGAGGTGGTGGTGGCTCCCGTGGACGTCACCTCTGTGGTGGTGGCTTCAGTGGTGGAGAAGGCAGGGGAGGTCTGTCCTGAGGTGGTGGTGGCTGCCGTGGACGTCACCTCTGTGGAGGTCACCTCTGTGGTCGTGGCCTCAGTGGTGGAGAAGGCAGGGGAGGTCTGTCCTGAGGTGGTGGTGGCTGCCGTGGAGGTCACCTCTGTGGTCGTGGCTTCAGTGGTGGAGAAGGCAGGGGAGGTCTGTCCTGAGGTGGTGGTGGCTGCCGTGGACGTCACCTCTGTGGAGGTGGCTTCACTGGTGGAGAAGGCAGGGGAGGTCTGTCCTGAGGTGGTGGTGGCTGCCGTGGACGTCACCTCTGTGGTGGTGGCCTCAGTGGTGGAGAAGGCAGGGGAGGTCTGTCCTGAGGTGGTGGTGGCTGCCGTGGACGTCACCTCTGTGGAGGTGGCCTCAGTGGTGGAGAAGGCAGGGGAGGTCTGTCCTGAGGTGGTGGTGGCTGCCGTGGACGTCACCTCTGTGGTCGTGGCCTCAGTGGTGGAGAAGGCAGGGGAGGTCTGTCCTGAGGTGGTGGTGGCTGCCGTGGAGGTCACCTCTGTGGAGGTCACCTCTGTGGTCGTGGCCTCAGTGGTGGAGAAGGCAGGGGAGGTCTGTCCTGAGGTGGTGGTGGCTGCCGTGGAGGTCACCTCTGTGGAGGTCACCTCTGTGGTCGTGGCCTCAGTGGTGGAGAAGGCAGGGGAGGTCTGTCCTGAGGTCGTGGTGGCTCCCGTGGAGGTCACCTCTGTGGTTGTGGCCTCAGTGGTGGAGAAGGCAGGGGAGGTCTGTCCTGAGGTGGTGGTGGCTGCCGTGGAGGTCACCTCTGTGGAGGTCATCTCTGTGGTCGTGGCCTCAGTGGTGGAGAAGGCAGGGGAGGTCTGTCCTGAGGTGGTGGTGGCTCCCGTGGACGTCAGCTCTGTGGAGGTGGCTTCAGTGGTGGAGAAGGCAGGGGAGGTCTGTCCTGAGGTCGTGGTGGCTCCCGTGGACGTCACCTCTGTGGTGGTGGCTTCAGTGGTGGAGAAGGCAGGGGAGGTCTGTCCTGAGGTGGTGGTGGCTGCCGTGGACGTCACCTCTGTGGTCGTGGCCTCAGTGGTGGAGAAGGCAGGGGAGGTCTGTCCTGAGGTGGTGGTGGCTACCGTGGAGGTCACCTCTGTGGTCGTGGCTTCAGTGGTGGAGAAGGCAGGGGAGGTCTGTCCTGAGGTCGTGGTGGCTGCCGTGGAGGTCACCTCTGTGGAGGTCATCTCTGTGGTCGTGGCCTCAGTGGTGGAGAAGGCAGGGGAGGTCTGTCCTGAGGTGGTGGTGGCTCCCGTGGAGGT
>JAJGSR010000061.1:4420-73781 GCA_020745775.1 Theristicus caerulescens
CAGAAATGGAACTGGCTGCACAAAAAGGCTCCATAAGCAGATTCAGCAGCAGCCGCCACCGCCACCACCTCCACCGCCACCCACGAGGCAAACAGCAGCCTGCAGCCTGCAGCCAGATGGACCTTTTCGGTAAGCAAATCTGTAGATCAACATGAATAGGAAAGGCACCAAGATGCTGAAGTTAGAGGGTTTTTCTTGAGCTTCTGAGCTAGCTTTTTGTTTTTCCTTTGAATGAGGACACTTTACTAATTTGGAAGCGTGCCTCGTGCAAGAATTTTCTCAGAAGTAGTTTGGTTTGGTTCTCTTGTCAGTCATTCAGTGCATGTTTATGCTGAAAGAGGAACTTTTTTCCCCAGGAGCCCTTTGATTTTAAGTGGCTGACAATTCCTAAGGTAGCCATTTAGTTAGGTCAAAGCTTCTTGAGTGCATCAATTTCTCTTTAGTACTGAGGAAATAACCTTTTCATGAAAAGTGAAAAAGCACAATTAGAGGTAAAACTGACCAGGTGTTTTCACATTACTTTTTTCTACAGTATTTCTGTCACCAGTATTACAAGTCAGAGTCCTTCTCAGTAATTCACAGCGGAGTCAGTGCCACACACAGATTTGGATAATAAACACTGAAACACTGTAAATTGGAAGTCTTTACAAACCTTTGCAAACAAAGTCTAAGTTTGCAACCCAGTGAAGTCATATGAAAATACATGACAAATCCGTACTGTTGTTTAGGGCTTCTGTCCTTTCAGTTTTATGCCTTGAAGGCAAATAGCCGCTCTGTCCCGCAGACCGTCAGGCTCAGCTGTCCCATTGACTGCAAAGGGTCACAATCCAAAAGAACCTCTAAGGCAGCCTCTGAACTGGCACAGAAACATTTCCTAACAGAATTTCAGTTCCTGCATCTTCCAGACCTGTGAGTCAGTGTGTGGGCTATGCGTACTCTAATCATTCATGTGCAGCGAGCTTAATAAAATATTTTTCCAGTGAGCCCTGGCAGCCAAGAGGGCAAACTGCACCCTGGGGTGCATCAAACCCAGTAGAAGCAGCCAGTCAAAAGAGGTCATCATCCTGCTGTATTCAGCGTTGGTGCGGCCTCCCCTTGAACATGGTGTGCAGCTCTGGGCCCCACAACTGAAGGAGGATGTGAAGGTCCTTGAATGCGTCCAGAGGAGGGCAACAGAGCTGGTGAAAGGGCTGGAAGGAATGTCCTGTGAGGAGCGGCTGAGGACTTGGGGCTTGTCTAGTTTGGAGAAGAGGAGGCTGAGGGGCAATCTCATGGCTCTCTGCAGCTTCCTGCGGAGGGGACGTGGGGAGGGAGGTGCTGATCTCTTCTCCCTGGGATCCAGCGATCGGGCGTGTGGGAATGGTTCAAAGCTGCGCCAGGGGAGGCTCAGACTGGACATTAGGGAGCATTTCTTTAGCGAGAGGTTGTTCAAACCCTGGAACGGGCTTCCTGGAGAGGTGGTCGATGCCCCAAGGCTGTCAGTGTTTAAGAGGGATTTGGACAATGCCCTTGCTAACACGCTTTAACCTGGTCAGCCCTGAATTGGTCAGGCAGTTAGAGCAGGTGATCGTTGTAGGCCCCTTCCAACTGAAATGGTCTAGTCTAGTCTATTCTGTTTCTCCTTAAATGCAGTAGTCCAAATGGACTTCTCATCAATGCTTCATTTGGAATCGGCCAAACTCACATTTGTAAATCTGGAGAAGATTATTTTTAATTTTTTTTTTCCCATTTACCATAGTCAGCCTTTTCTGACTTTGGACTTTATATTTCAAGTAGCACTTCAAAACACTGTTTGAATAATAAAAATTTGGGGTTTTTTTGTAGTGATGCCAATACTGTTATACCTCCTGCTGCACTGGTGAGTGCTGCTGAGCTTTCTAAATCTTCCTTTCAGTCAATCAGCAGTTTGTTGGAAGAGAAGGTAAATTTTATTTCCACATATGCAGTGATTCTTGTATTTTATCAGAGCTTATTTTCCTACTGTTTGCATTTCTTCACAAGGGCTATCGGGTTCCTGTTCTAAGACCACCAGCATTACCAAGTCTTCTGGGCCCCCAAGGACACTCAATGCACACAACTGGTCAGTAACTATAACTTGAGAATTTCTTTTCAAAAATCATCTTCAGATAAACTGAATGGGATTTTTTTCTTTTTCCTCTCTGCACGCCAAAAGGTCACCCAACGAGAGCCAGTGCAGCTCGCTCAGCAGCTGGCAGAGCAGGCTGGGAGCTGTAAGTATGCTACAGAAATTCAATATATTACTACTTGTAACCTGTTAAATGAGGCCATAACACATAACTTATACAACAGCTGATTTATAATGAACTAAGTATGCCCAGAGAGTTGTGGAGAATACAAGTGGTAATTAATTGTTAAATGGCTTACTTTGAATTGGCTTTAACAAAGGGGATCTGTGCTTGCAGGAAGATTATTTAAAATAAAACTCCAGCACATAATTGAAAAGAGGACTCTGAAAAATGAACACTTCCTGAGGAAACCATAATCACATATAAAAATGGAATAGAATTAAAGGGTCAGGTGGAAAGCCACCCTTTTGATTACTGGCTGAATAGGGTAGAAGAAATTGATTTCCCAATAGAAATCAGCCTCCAACATTCTTTTTTACCAACTTAGTTGATACCGATTGAGCAAAAGATTGGAAAAGCCAACGCTATTTTGTGTTATTTTATGACAATTTTGAATTTCTTCAATTTAGTCATCTCAAATAGCCAAGCTGCTTTCTCTCAGTTGGAGAGAGAGGAGCCTGTTTTATCTCTTATTGCAGCGTCAGCTTAGTCCTTCCTTTTGGTATAGATTAGTTACAGATAGATTGTAAGGGTGCATTGTGTTTATAATATCTTAAAGATAACTAAAACCAAAACCCAGGATCCATCCCACAGATTGTCTAAAATCTCCAATTCAGGAAGCAAGAAAATAACAATTCAGGGACAAATACATCATCATGAGGCAACAACATGGGAAGTGTAGATGGAAGAAGTTAAAAGAAGTTTGAGAGAAGATTAGTTACTATTTGTGCAGTGCTTTGAAGATGAGAAGTGTGAAGTATTAACTCTATCAAGGAGTGGCAGAGGAGCGGTGGGCACTTGGCCCATGGGAGATGGGAGTCTCCTGTAAGCATGGGCAGCCTCCATCCACAGCCGCAAAGCTGAGTGTAAGGAGAGAAGAGTGAGGGAAGTGTTGGGGCTGGGGATGGGGAAGGCAAGTGTGGGGATCCAGAAATGAGTGTAGTCTCAACAGTTGAGAAGAAGTGCTCGCCACCAGGCTCCCCCTTCATTCGCTTTCCTCTTTAAAATTGGGGCAGAGTGTAACAAACAGTGACACGTGTTTTTGGGTTTCTTTAGAAGTTCCAATGGAGGACGCCCGCAGAGTGAACGTACGCAAAGGACTCAGGCCCCAGCACTACCAGCATCAACACCAATCTTTGTGCCTGTGCCTCCACCTCCCGTGCATCCTCCACCACCCCGTGCCCTTCCTCTCCCACCGCGGGGACCACCACCACAGCTGCCTCCTCAGTTCCCACCTGGCCAGCCTCCACCTGCTGGGTGCACTGCCCCCCCTCCAGGATATCCCCCAGCTCCTGCAAACAGGTCACCAGCGTGGCTACCAACAGCAGTACCAACGGCTCAGGCACACACCCTCCCAAGGACACAAGCGCCTCCTTTATCTAGGGAGGAGTTTGACAGAGAACAGCAGAGACTTCGAGAGGAGTAAGTATTTGGCTCAAGGAAGTTGTGTTGGTTTTCATTTTTGTATTTCGATAGTATATCGGACTGCAGTTACACTAAAGTGCATCTGACAGAAGCAATAGTGACGTAGTGTTTTTTGCAATATTCTTTTCCATTGCAGGTGGGAAACATGCAAAACTAAACCCACACAAATGTAACTCTAAAGCTTTCCCTAAAACTTCTAGGAATTCTAAACTGGTTTTGCTTAAATAGGATGTTCCCCTTTTGCATTTGCATGCAGCGTACATTTTCTCATATCAGCCATGGTTTGTTTCTTGATGTCTTTTTGTAATAAAGGTCAAACTGTGATTGTAATAAAGGTCAAATTATTTTAACAGGGAGAAGAAAAGGTCCAAATGTGATGCATTTACAAATGATTTTGGTAAAGAATTGATGGGATATAAGAAGATTCAAAAGGAGCGTAGGCATTCGTTTTCCAGGTAACTGCTTTACATGTCCGTAAAGTTACTGTTACTGGTTGGTGCCATTTAGTCTGTGTTGCAAAAACCACCGCAGAAACAAAAAATTACTATTCAGAGGGTTTCTTTTGTTGTTGGTTTTGCCTAACTTAAAACACACCTCCTGATCATAAGTAGGAGGCTGTGGCTGAACCAGCGTTCATTTGCATGACGAGATGTCCCCCAGGCCTGACAGAAAACAAAGACCACTTCTGGAGTGCCAACAGCTCCATTACCCCTCCCACTGAAAGGCAAAGCAGCCTGCTGTCATAGCAAGAGACCTCCGAAAAGCTGTTTTCAACCCCAGCGCAGTGACCTGTCCTTTTTAATCACAGTGTACTGCAAGGATAAGCATTTGAGCCCAGGAGACTGAGTAGGCAGGCAGCCATAGTTTGAATGAGTCCAAGCTTTTCAAAGCCAGAAGTTTTTCTTCTAGGTGCATTGTATTACAGCAGTCAAAGCTCACCATCGTCAAAGCCAGGTCTGGCTCACCAAGGCAGTTTTCTAGCCAGAGGGATACAGTGTTCTTTGCAGCTGTAACTTTGGGACAGAGAAAGCACCATTTACCATGCAACAATTGAGTCTGGCAAGGTGAAGATTTTTTGACCAAAGACTGTTTAATCTCTTCTACACTTCAGAGAAAGATTGATGACTTTCTGAGCTAAGTCACTTTTAACGACCTGAGCTCCCGTTGTCAGGGCCACATCTGCATGCACGAAAGGAAAGGAAGAAAAGCTGCTCTGCTCCACTGCCAAGCAGTCCTCTGCTAAAAGGAGTGGAATAAGCGGTGGCCTGGCACCACCTCGTGGACAAAGCACTTGGAAGGGAACTGTACAGCTAAAGCCTTACAGGCCTAATCCTATCTCCTGCCTAAGCAAGGCTCCAGTTGAGAGTAGTCTCCTCCCCAGGCATCAGCCACAACTATTACAGTAACAGTTCTATGTGGCAAGTTCAGGTAAGGCTTCTCTAAACAGCGAGGTGAAATTACTTGTCTTGTCTAGCAGGACTAAACAGTCTTGCTCCCCTTTGTTCATCTCTTCTGGCCATGCTGCTCTGCACACAATCGGTCCTCGGGTTGTTTCAAGTATTTTACATCAAGGATTAGCACTCTAAATTACACTCGCCACTAAGTTGCACCGTAACACCCAAGTTGAAATTTTCTCCTCCTTTCCCCTCAGTGACTAGCTCAGCAGCAAAGCCGAGGCCACCTGAAGACCTTCATCTCATTCAATCCTGTGCATTACGTTTGGCTTCTTCCCGTTTTGCACTTCATATGCATGGGATCTCCAGGCGGCCTCAGACACAGCTGCTGGTTATGCCCGGGCTGTGGCTTCCAAGTTTTACCCTATTGTACTGCTGCTGCCCTTTACTGCTAAAGGACAAAAAAAAAAGAGGAAGCCTAAGGAGGAAAATCAAAGTTTTCCTTTTGAGTTTAACCTTGTTCAGTTACCAATAGTTTTACTCAGAGGTTGAAAAGGTCGCTTTCCCAGCCCAGTTGCTCAAATCTGGTGTTTAGTGTTGACTTACCAGTTAAAGGGAAAATGGCAACATGCCATTCCCAACCCAAAAAATTAACGAGAGGCCTTAGGGGAGCCTACAGCACCCAGAGCAGCCCCTAACAGCCGGGCTTTGGCAAACACCGGGGGAGCTTCCCTTCCGAAGGCACATAAACAAACAAAGCGAGGGAAATATCGTCCGAGGCAGATTTTGCAGATCTCTCCAACTGATTTCATCCTCCTCCAAAGCCAGGTCTCGCCCCACAGGCTTACAAGGGGAGGTGGGAAGGGTAACTTGAGGGCGGCAGAGCCAACATTAAAAACGGGGCTTTCCCACCCATTAGCAGCCCTGGCCAGCAGCGCAGCAGGGCCCAGGGCAGCAACCAGGAGCGCAGCCCTGGGCCCGAGCCGCCTCCTGCCCCGGCCCTGAGGGAAAGGCGGGGGCGGCGGAGCCGGGCCAGGCGAGGGAAGAGAGTGCAGCCCCGGTCCAAGCCTCCCCACGGCCCCCGGAGGGTTCCCGGCCCACCGCCCTGACCTCCTTCTCCGACGCCTTCTCGCCAACGCCCAGCAGGCCGTACAGGTCCAGCTGCAGCAGGTCCCCATCGACCGCCATCACAGTGCTGACTGCCCTCCCCCTCCCCACCGCCAGGCCCACCGGGAAATGGAGTCTCCCCCCGCCACCACGCCCGCTGCCCCCAGGGTGTCCTGACTACAGCTACCGGGGTGCTCCGCCGCTGCTCCCGGCGGGCACAGCAGGCCGCAGCGCTTGCCAGGCGGCGTAGTTCTGCGGCGGCCGCGGGACTGCAGCTCCCGGCGGGCTGCGCGCCAGCCGTGCCGTAGCAGCAGGGAAAAGTGGCCATTTTCGGTCTTTGTGGGCCCAGGTTGAGGCGTGTGGTGGTGCAAGAAGGCAAAAAGCTGCAAGCCGTAACGCTGCACCGGCCCCAGGGGAGGGCGAGTGCCCCACGGGTGGCAGTAGCCCGAGGGGGCGGCCCGCGGGCCCTTCCCAAAACTGTCTTGAACATGGGCCAGCACAGCCCAGGGCACAGCTCCGGGGAAGCTCCTCTCATCCTTCTTCATTATCTCTAAGATACCTTCGTTGTTTCTTTAAATAAGTAGGGGACACCGTAGAAAAAATCTATCCGTTTAATCCAACACACAGGGGAAGGAATGCCTCCCCCCAGCCTCCCTTCCACAGGGGAAGGAATGCCTCCCCCCAGCCTCCCTTCCAGCAGGAGTTGTGTCCTGGTGGCCAAAGACTAAGAGCCCTCATACCATTTCTCTTCAGCAGCAGCAAAAAAATAAATGATCTGAGAGATCAGCAAGAAACCCAGATGAATGAATCCAGCAAGGCGGGTATTTGAGAGAGGCTTTGCAACCCAGCAGTGTCCTACAAGTAAAGGAGTCGTGGTCTGTTACCAGGGAGGCTTGGCAGTGCCCTCAGGGGGTGCAGACTAAAGTCTAGGCAGGAACTGAGCACCTGCATTCTCTTAAACATCACCAGAGGCAACTAGAAATAAGATTGTACGCTCAAAAGGGATTCCAGCTTATTGCGGAAAAGTTTACACCGCCTCCACTGCAGCCTGAATTAAATGGAGCTGTGATAGATGGCTAGCCAGCCTATACCCCGTGGAGAAAATACTTAATTGCAGTGTTATTAGAGACATCCATCTTGTAGGTATGCCCCTTGCATTTGGGATCACCGATGGAGGCCTAGCGCTGCCCTAGGGCTGCTTTTTCCAAGGCACACAGGGTTATCCAGTGCACACATGGCTGTTCTGTCTCTGAAGGCACTGTAAAGCAGGAAGAATCAGTGGATGCCTTTAAAGATGGGTCTTGGGCCGTGATTTTGGAAGATCTTTCCAAGCCCAGCCTCAGGCTTAAGTCCATGCTCAGGCCTTTGGCAAGTCAGCTCCCTGCTGCCTCAGTTGCCTTTTCATAAAAGGGCAAAGGCGATACTCTCCTCCTTACCCACTGCTTTCCCTGCACACACAGCCCTTGCAGTAAACCCGTTTGGATCTCTTCCCTTCGCAGCAGGGAGTGCACATCACCGGGCACTGCTCTGCTCTCTGCCACAAGCAGAGCGGGCTGCAGCCTTTGTCACAGTACAGACAATTCGGTGGGCATTGCTGAAGAGCAAGTTCCATTCTTGCAAGAGCAAGACTGTGTAGCTATTCACCTTCCAGACAGCGTACCTCCATGAACTAATTAAAGGTGGTGTCTTTGGTTCTCTAATAATCTATACACACATACACATGCAACCTACCCTTGGAGTCCAGGCAGTGTCAGAGCGACGGGGCAGGTCCAGGTCCCAGCCAAGAAGCCAGTTCTCAGGTCGGGATCAGATCCCGCGATTGCCAGACAGGTTCAGGGTGACAAGGCAGGGCCAAGGCCCAGCAAGGAAGGCAGCCCGCAGGCTGAGGTCAGGATCAAGAGGCTCCATGGCCAGGCAGGGAGCAGCGCTCCTCTGACACAGCTCCAGAAGAGACTGAAGGCCCAGGGCTGAGCTTAAATAGAGCTCCTGGGCCCATGAGTGTGGGCGGAGGCCCCAGGTGAGGCTGATCAGGGCCATTAAGGCTTATTAGTGCACTGAGGGGCCTGACAGGGACCTTGACTGCCAGCACTGGTTTTGGTAACTGCTGCAACCCTCTTTGATCTGAGAGGTGAATGACAAAGATGCTTGATCGCCAGTGGGGATCCTTGTGTTCCTCCTGTTGTGCAGAACAGGCAGCAGGAGGAAAGGCTGAGGAACCCAACGGCAAGCAGAACCCAAGAGCTTCAGGGACCAAACTGGAGCTAGGCAGAAACATCCGAACCCAATGTTTCTGTGCTGCTCCAGTGCGTATTTGGGGACCCCGAGTATACTCTGCAGGAGCTGCTGTGCCGCCACATTGCATGGGATGGGAGGAGGGAGACCATTGTTCAGCAGTTTCTGTGGCTTGTTAGTGACACTGATGGATAATACAGGCTGGATTCTTACACAAGGGGAGATCGGCTCGTATAAATTCAGCCAGAATGGATGAGATGTCGGATACCCATGTATCTGCATCTACTTCTCCTTGTTTGCGGACAAAAATGTGGTCTTAGAATCATAGAATATCTCGGGTTGGAAGGGACCCATAAGGATCATTGAGTCCAACTCCCTGCTCCTCACAGGACCACCTATAACTAAACCAGATGACTTAAAGTGTTGCCCAGACGCTCCTTGAACTCTGACAGGCTTGGTGCCCTGACCGCTTCCCGGGGGAGCCTGTTCCAGGGACCGACCACCCTCTCGGTGAAGAGCCTTTTCCTAATGTCCAGTCTAAACTTCCCCTGACGCAGCTGCATCCCATTTCCTCATGTCCTGTCACTGGTCACCAGAGAGAGGAGATCAGCACCTCCCCCTCCGCTGCCCACCTTCAGGAAGGTGTAGACTGCGGTGAGGTCACCCCTCAGCAATGAGGTCACTCCTCAGCCTTCTCTTCTCCAAGCTGAACAAACCAAGTGACCCCAGCCACTCCTCATAACTCTTGCCCTTGAGACCTGTCACCATCTTGGTCGCCCTCCTCTGGACACACCCTAATAGTTTGATGTCCTTCATATATTGAGGCACCCAAAACTGCACCCAGCACTCCAGAAGGGGTCACACCAGTGCGGTGCAGAGTGAGACAATCGACGCCCTCGACCAGCTAGTGATGCTGTGCTTGATGCACCCCAGGACACAGCTGGCCCTTTTGGCTGCCAGGGCACACTGTTGACTCCTGTTCAACTTGCCATCAACTCAAACCCCCAGATCTCTTTCCAGCCTCTCTTCCCCCAGTTTATACATATAACCAGGATTACCCCGTCCCACATGGAGAATCCTGCACTTGCTTTTATTAAATTTCATATGGTTGGTGATTGCCCGGGTCTCTAGCCTATCCAAATCTCTCTGTAAGGCCTCTCTACCCTTGAGAGAGTCTACAGCTCCTCCTAGTTTAGTATTGTTGGCAAACTTAATGGACATTTGCCTCCTGTGTCCAGATCATTTATAAAAACATTAAAGAGCACTGGCCCTAAAATCGAGCCCTGGGGAACCCCACTGGTGACTGGCCACCAGCCTGATGTAACCTCATTTACTATAACTCTTGGAGCCTGACCTGTAAGCCAGTTGTTCACCCACCATATTATGAACTTGTCTAGCTGTATGCTGGACAGGTTATCCAGAAGGATACTGTGAGAGACAAGAAAAAACTATGAGCCATTTGGGATAAGCAGTCAAATAGTTCAGGATGAATTTAGGGATAGAGAAAAATACAGCTTCACTTCCCAACTGTATTTCCAGAGCCTGCAGCTGTAAGGATTTACCTGTCTAAATGTCAGTCTGAGTCATCTTGAAGTGCATTTATAATCATTAGGTCATTTATAATGATCTGTCTTCCTCAGATTATGGCTAACCAAGGAAGCTTGGGTGACCGGCACAAATGCATAGCCAGACTTTTTGATAAGCAAACCTGAGTGAGCTGAATCCCACTCTGCAGATGCTGGTGGGACCACCCCTTCCAAGATCCAAGCCAGTGGAAAGAGTGGAAAGGGGACACGTTAAAGGGTTTCCTCTGAAACACAAGACAACTTATCTAGGATCTGCATCCCCTTCTGCACCTGCCTCGTTCTTCACTCTGTAGAGACCTAGAGTAACTACTATCATGACTTACATCCCTAATTTGTGTTCCTGATGCAGCCATCCCTGGAGTTTTAGTTAAGGTTAGTCAAGCTCAGTTACACAGAGCTTTTCAAGCTATCAGTGAGCTTAGAAAATTCTGGATAATTCTGGTAGATTTATTGTAGCCACAGAAAAGACAAAGAGGCAAGCGCTACTGCCCATGTGCCCCTCAGCAGCAGCACAACCACCACCTCGAGGGCCTTCTGTGTGGGCTTGGCTCCTTGTTGCGTGCCGTTGGCTGGAGGAATGCCGGCCTGCCTGCTGGCGGCACTCACTCCTCCCTGAGAAGGCCGGGACGTCCCCTTCAGGCCTTGGAGCTTGGACCTCATTGTGAGCCCTGCTCTGCTGCTGCCTCCTGCTTCTTGAGGAGTTGTAGCCCCAGCCGTGCTGAGCCCACCTGTGGCCATCATGGTGCTGCCTTGGGGACCTGCTTCGGGCCCTCTCTGGGGCCCCGGCATGGCCACCAGCACCGTTTCTCCTGGAAGATCTGTGGTGCTGGTGGCCTGAGGGACGCCACCGACTCCTTTATGCAGAGCAGTGTTGAGATCTCCCGCTGTTGTTTTTATGCAGGATGTTGTGCACCTCGTATTCGCTGGGTCCCATCTCGTGGAAGATGTGCTGAACAGGCTGCCGGCAGTTTGGGCACACGGCTCTTCTGCAGACCCACTCTTCTATGCAGGGAAAGCAGAAACGGTGCCTGCACCAGCCCACGTAGGCTTCGTTGTTGATGGTGTCCAGGCAGATCGGGCAGAATGGGCCCTCAGAGGCATCCAGCGGCGCGGCCTGGGGCACCTGGCTGGTGCTGGCAGCAGGGAAAGAGGGGCCCTGTTCTGCCAAGTCCTCCTCCGACGCCATCTCGTGCTGCAAGCGCGAGAAGAGCTGCAAAGCTCGTGAGCTGCCCTGGAGACGCAACCTGCAGGAAGCTGCAAAGCTGAAGAAGTTGAGCGCCAAAGAGGTGCCTGCTCTGCCTCGGGGCTGTGCTGTGCCCCCGGGGTACCTGCGTACACCCCAGGGACAGGGCAGGGCAGGGGCCCTTGGAGCAGCCTGGCCCCAGCACAGGTGGACAGTCGCTGGGGGTCCTGGTGTCCCCAGCCGTGATTCTCAAGTCTAGGGTCCTTTTTATTTCTATGCTTTGGACTGTTCCCAGAAGCATGTCTTGCCTTCATCTCCTTTCTTATCTTGAAGAAAGCACTGACGCTGCAGTTTCTCTAAGGGCTCTGCCCCACGCGGGGCTCTGGGGAAGAAGGGCTTTGCGCAGGAGTCTCCCTCAGGCTCCCCTCCATGGGCACAAAGCCGGGAGGCCTCAAGGCACGAAGCATGATTAGGAACAACAGAGAACTTCAGCTCGCCGTCTCACCCTTCCCCGTCCTCTGCCGTTGCACCCTGCACTCCTCAGGCCCAGGCCCCTCCACTCCTACAGTGACAGGGCAAGAGACAACAGGCACAAACTGAAATAAAGGAACCTCTTGCTAAGCGTAACACAAAACTTGTTTATTTGCACGGAGGCCAAGCCCTGGAAGAGGTTGCCCAGAGGGGTTCTGGAGGCTCCATCCTTTGAGGTCATCAAAGCCTGACGGGATGCAGCCCGAGCAGCGGGCTTGGACTAGATGATCTCCAGAGGTCCCTTCTACCTCCTCAAGTCCGTGATTTGCCACAAGAGGAGACGGCAGGAGGGCTTTCTGCTGTTGATTTCATTCCTCAGCAGGAGCAACGGGGCCGGCTTGATCCTGTTCGGTGCCACTGCCAGAGTCAGAGACAACCCAGGTTGCGACTGTCCCACTGCCACCGTCCGCCCACGTGTCCCTCACCAGCAGCACTGCCACCGCCTCAAGGGCCTTCTGCGTCCCTGGGCTCGTTGTGCGGTCAGGGAGCGGGCGCTGCGTTTCTCTGCTTGGTAGGGTGTGCTATGAGCTCCCACGCCTGACAGGGCTGCGGGACCTCCGCCGGGATCGGCTCCTTGCTGCACGCCCTTCTCCGGAGGAATGGCGGCCTCCCCGCTGGCGGCGCTCTCTTCTCCCAGAGGAAGACAGGAGGTCCAGTTCAGGGCTTAGAGCTCGCCCCTCATCCCGATCCCTCCTCCTCTGCTGGGCTCGCCTCCTGGTGCTGCGGGACCTCCGGCGGGATCGGCTCCTTGCCGCGGGCCGCTGCCTGGAGGAGCGCCGGCCTGCCCGCTGGTGGTGCTCGCTCCTCCCCGGGGAGGCCGGGACGTCCTGTTCAGGTCTTGGAGCTCGGCCCTCATCATGAGCAGCAACCTGAGCCCTGCTCCGCTGCCGCCTCCTGCTTCCTGAGGAGTCGTAGCCCTGGCCGTGCTCAGCCCACCTGTGGCCATCGTGGTGCCGCCTTGGGGACCTGCTTCGGACCCTCTCTGGGGCCCCGGCATGGCCACCAGCACTGTTTCTCCTGGAAGATCTGCGGTGCTGGTGGCCTGAGGGACGCCGCCACCTCCTTTCTGCAGGGCGGCGTTGAGATCTCCCGTGGCTGTTGTTGTACGGGATGTTGTGCTCCTCGTAGTCATTGGGTCCCAGCTTACGGAAGATGTGCTGAATAGGGCCCTGGCACATGGGGCACACGGCTCTTCTGCGGGCCCACTCTTCTATGCAGGGAAAGCAGAAACGGTGCCTGCACCAGCCCACGTAGGCTTCGTTGTTGATGGTGTCCAGGCAGATCGGGCAGTCTGGACCCTCAGAGGCATCCAGCGGCGCGGCCTGGGGCACCTGGCTGGTGCTGTCAGCAGGGGAAGAGGGGCCCTGTTCTGCCAAGTCCTCCTCCGATGCCATCTCGTGCTGCAAGCGTGAGAAGAGCTGCAAAGCTCGTGAGCTGCCCTGGAGATGCAACCTGCAGGAAGCAGCAAAGCTGAAGAAGTCCAGCACCAAGGAGGTGCTCTGTGTGCCCCTGCTCTGCGGGCGGGCTGGAGACTGAGCTCCCCGACACGTGCAGGCAGGAACTGGGAAGGCAGGAGAGCGGTTCCTGGCCTCTCAGCAAGGGCAGGAGAAGGGTGGGGGTGCGTCCCCGTCCGGCAGATCTTCTCTGTGCCCTCGGCAGGGAGCCCGTGGGATGGGGGTCCTTCGTCCCCCCACCTGCAGACGGCTGTCCCCCACGCACAAGGACAGCACTGTGGCCCTTCAGGGCTGCCCCACGCCTCAAAAGGCGTGATATCATGGGCGTCACAATGGCTTTCTGGTGACATCACAGGGCTTTTGGGGACCACACCCAGAAGACACAAACCCCGGTGTTGGGGGAAAAAAAGCCCCATGTGGCAAGCGTTGTGTGTCCAGCGCTGGGCTCCCCGGTACAAGAGAGACGTGGACATACTGGAGAGTCCAACAGAGGGCCACAAGGATGCTGAAGGGGCTGGAGCATCTCTCCTACGAGGAAAGGCTGGGAGAGCTGAGGATCAAGGGAGCTGGCGTTCCTCGGTCGCACACAGTCACCGACCTTCAGGTAGTTTTCCTCAAGTCTCTTAATCTCCAGGCGGATCCTGAACAGAATAGACTGCAAAAAAAGACAAGTGATCTAGTGTGAAGCTGTTATTACTTACATTTCAGCATTTAAAGAAGCAGGACAAAGCCAACGCAAAACATTTAAGATGTCACTGGAGACTTAAGAGAGTGTCTTGATATTCGAAAAAGTTTTTAAAATGTACATTTTTCCAAAGAAGAACACTGGGACATGAGAATAAAACTTTGGTTGTGTGTACCTCTCCGTAATTGCTTGCTTCGATGTTGAAACAAGAATGTATGTCTAATTTATCTGCCATTGGTAGGAGCAGGACATGAAGGAATTACCAGGTCAGACAGTCCCCAATCTGATAATCTTGTGTCTTGGTTAATTAAATGTAGAGTAGGAAGATACTCAGTTAATTGATTGCTCATAATCTTAGCTGGTGGACTCACCCTTTCTCTCGTCTGTTCCCTTAATTGAACATCTTTTGAAAAAATACTGAAGATTTAGAATTGAAACAAAAGCTGTTTTATAACATGTTACAAAAGATGGCGGTGCGTATAGCTCACCCATTATTAATGTCAGCTTTTTTCCCCTTAGCACTAGTTCTACCGGAGGAAGCCCCGTTAGAAGGACTGAAGAAAAGCCAGATACAAAATGAACTGTCATTAAGAGCGTGGAGGAGTATCATAATGATATAACAGCCCCTGATGAAGACATCATTCTGATGATCCAGGTCCTTCAGTCAAAGTGGGAGAAAGATGACTTTGAGTCTGAAGAGGAAGACATTAAATCTACCCAGGTGCCCGCAAGCGTAGGAGAACCTGCTAATGTTATAAAAAATGTGAGTGCTAAGCCACCAAACCCTGTAAAACACAGTGAAAAAGAGACGGAGCCTTTGAAGGAAACACAGAAAGCTACAAAAGAGGTGAGATGTGAAAGCTCCCAGCGTGATGCAAAAAGTTCAAAAAGTTCGATGTCAAGTGAAAGAGGAAAAACCAAAGACAGGGATCATTCTTTGTCAGACAAAGACACTTCTGAGAAGAGACAGAGCAGTGTGCAGCAAGAAAAAGACCACTCGGAACGTGCAACTGAGCAAGGAAATGGAAAAAGTATTTCTCAATCTTCCAAAGACCGCAGATTTTCAGAGAAGCATGATACTGGCCATGGATCCGCTGCTAAGGACTTTACTGCTAACCAAGACAAAAAATCTGACCGTGATGGCAACAGAGATTATTCTAGTTCCAAGCGTAGAGATGAAAAGAGTGAATCAGCAAGGAGAAAAGACTCCCCTTCTCAAAAGAGAGAATCTACATCAGTAGAGAAAAGTAAGCTGAGAGAGGAAGGAGCAGAGCTGTCCGAAAAGCGCACTGGAGGTGCCAAGAGGAGCAGCTCCAGCCCTGCGCGTGAGCGGCAGCAGTCTGATCACAAAGCTGCTCACGATTCCAAGCGCCCATTGGAGGAACCCAAACCTCGAGATGAAAATGCAGGAAAAGAGAAGGAGAAGCAGGTACCAGAAGTAAAGAGCAATGAAGAGAAAGAGCCAGGTGGTAATAAACCACCTTTGAGACAGGAATCGCCAGGTGTAAAAAATGAGAATGCAACTGGACGAAACAATGAAAGCGTTGTCGAGCCTAAGCCTCAGGTGAGCAGCTCCTCACAGCTCTCTTCTGATCTAACTCGAGAGACTGATGAGGCTGTGTTTGTGCCAGACTGCAATGACGCTGACAGCGAGAGGAACGTATCTGCAAGAGGTGAGGAAGCAGCAGGAAAAAAACATAAAGAGCCAAAAGCAAAGGCTGTTGATAAGGTGACAGAGGATGCAGCAGCACCTGCTGCAGCTGACCAGCCTGAAGCGAGCCGAAGTCAAAGCCAAAGCAGTGCCCGTGTCAGGCGCAGCCGTAGCCAAAGCCCTTCCGAGAGTCAGCCTGGAAGGCACAGGAGCAGTGCCAGCTCCGGAGAGAGTCAAGACAGCAGGGAAAAGGAAAAGAAGAAAGAGAAGAAGGACAAGAAGCAGAAGAAACACAAGAAGCAGAAGAAACACATTGGAAATGGAAGGGAATTGGAAAAGAGCCACAAACACAAGAAGAAAAAATGGAAGTGGAAGAAGAGCACAGATAAGGAGAAAGATGAGCAAAAAGTGGAATCTGTCCCTCCATAGAAGGAGAGATAATAAGAAAAGACTTAATTCCCAAGTCATCTGTATTAAATTTTGTTAAAATGGGAACGAATTCAAGCGTTGCAAGTAATGACATGAAAGACCCTGTGCTGCACTTCAAATATTGCCCTTGATTGTTTGATTTTTACATCGGAGCTTTAAAAAGTGAACATTTTGTGCAGAAGTGTGAGTTGTGACCATCTACCATGAAAGGTGTTGCTGGGGCATCTGATTTTTAACCACCGTTAATTAGTTTGGGTGGAGTTTTCTGTTCTGAAAATTTTCACAGTGGATTTTTTTTAATTGCCTGGCAGAAGAAGCTGGTATCAGTTATAAAATATCAGCAGAATGATTTGCAGAATACATTGCAGCCTTGTTATGTCACTTTTGGATTACAATAAAAAGTTTTCAGTAAACTACCCAGTGTGATGAGATTTTCAGCGATAGCTGAACGTTAGCAGAGCGAAGACTAGTGACAGAAGAAAGCTCCCAGTAGACGCTTGCTGGTAGCTAACGTGTGAAAAATAACATCAGCGGGTTTAATTTTGAAACGAGTGGTAGGGCTTTCAGTCTTCTGAACTGATGCAACATGGGGAGGTGCTGCCAAGAGGTGCACGTTTTTCATGTGCCCAGTGGCCTTGGTTTTGTATTGTCCAAGGCAGTCCATGGCCCAAACATCTCTCCACTCTCAACAGCTGGTACTATTTTAAAAGAACTGAAAAGAACCGGTGCTCTCCCCTCTCCTCTCCTCAGGCAGCCTGGGCACAGGACCCACAGCCAAAACCCAGCCCAGCCCAGGGTGGCCCCGGCCACACGCAGAGGTTTGCAGCAGCCCAGGCTGCCCAGGAGCTGCGGCTGAGCAGCATCCAAAGGCTGTCTTTAGGGTGCGGGTGCTCCAGCCTCCTCCTGCGCCTTGGCCGGCAGTGAAATGGCTGTGGGAACCGGGCTGCCCCTCGGGCCCCTTCCAAACAGCCAGGATCAGGCCTCCTGCAGCCTTAAGGTGGCACCTGGGTCACAGCTCCTGGCGTGCTCCTGGCTGCAGGAAGGTCCTGGCAGAGGGACGCCCTGCCCTGCCCTGCCCTGCCAGCTGGCAGGTCTTTCCCCTCCGTGGCAATCAGGTGTGCGGGGCCCAGGCCAGCGGCAGGGCGCAGGCTCCCCTGACCTGGCGGTGCACAGCGGGGCTGATGGCAAGAGCCGTGCCCTGTGGGACTGGGGTCTGAGCTCCCTCCGGCATCTCCAGGACATAGCTGAAGCTCTACGAGAGAAAGGGGGAGGAAGAGGAGGCTAAAGCCGCCTGAAGGCACTTGGGAAAGGAGAAACCCAGCCCCTCTGGGATACGGGGAGTCCCTAACACCAGCTCCCGGGGAAAACCCCAAGAGGACAGCGTCCCTGCTGCCAGCCCCCACCAGACCGCCCTGGCTCCGCTGACCAGCAGAACCACTACCGAGCCCAGAGGTGAGGTTTGGGGGGTGGCAGAGCCCATGGTTGGGTGGCCAAGCTTAGGAAAGCCTGCATCGCCCCGGGGTTGGATTGGTTTTCTTTGGTTTTTCAGTGGTGGCAACCACCACAGGCAAAAGCTGAAGGTGGTCATCTGAAAGCTACTCTGTGCCTGGCCGAGGACAGATACAGTCTACACAGAGAGCAACCAGAGCTGAACACTGCGCTTTCCTTGGTGAAGTTTCCTTGGAAAAAATACATTTACAAAAAAAAAATAACCTGCTACTGCAAGCACCAGGAAGAAAAAAGTCCCTGACAGGTTACTGGTAAAACCATCCGCCCTTGGTACCCCCATTTCCCAGGCTGAGCTGGCCTTTGGGATAACTCAGCTCCTTTCTTTTTAATTGTGTGCCTACATTTCCCTTTTTTTCCCAGCAATTCCTTACTTTCTCCTCCCCCCCTCCAGTTCCATCCTCTTTCAAAGGTAATTATGATTTGACTTTCTGGAGAGATCATCGACTAGGTAGACACAGGCTATAAGTGTAGTCTGGTCTATACCTCCAGAGCTGTAGGCTGAGCTATTCTGCCTTTAAAGGCCAGATAGATATGGGCCATGGGTAGAGTTACAGTTTGCCAGTTATTATTTCTTTTGGGGTCCTGTGAGAGTGATGGTCATCAGCCTGCAGCTCTGCAGCAGTTAAAACTACCACTGAAAGCGTTTTGATGGTGGCTGCTGTTCTGCGTGTTTCATTTTCAATCATCATTTCATTGAGCTGGGATTAATTCTCTGCAATTAGGCCTGGCACCTTTGGTGTGGGAGAAATCGCTGGATGTTCCCAATTTGGGAGCTGAGCTGTGGCGAGAGTGAGAGAGAGTGTTAGGACCATTAGGAGGCTGTTGAAGGGCTGCAGAGGGAAGGTGAGCACCAGCAACAGCTTTCAGTCCTGGCACCTTCTGTGTGTGAGAAATGGCTGGGTTTTGATGAATTCTATAGTGAGAGCAGGGCTTTTAAATCATTTTTACCAGTAAACTTTTCCTCTGTAGCTTGAAGATGAGAAATGAGATGCAATGAGAAAAGCTTTTAAAAAAATTCTTAGCAAAGGGCAAGCAAAAATACTGGAAGCTGTTAGCAGGTAAACTGAAATAAGAGGTTCCAACTTTTTCTAGTGACATGGAGAGCATTGGGGTTTTTCAGAGGGACCAGCATGGGTGTGGTATGGGGTTTTTTTTGTTGTGGTTGTTGCTGGGTTTTGGAGGCTTTATAGACTTTGTTAGTGCACAGTGTCAGCTAACAGTCCAATTTGATAGAGAGAATCCAGAGGAGAAACAGCGTAGTCAGTCTAGTGCTATTACCAGTAAGAATTCCAGCAAAGAAATGGTGAGAGACTTGAATGAGTGACCTTCCCCTGCGCTTGGGCTGAAGGGAAACCAAGCAAAAACACTGCAAGAGCATTGAGATTTGGCTCAGTATGAAAAAGCTGATTGGCATTTTCACCTTCTTGAAAAAATCCCTTCAGCTGCCTGATGTCCCTTGCCCTTGCTGGGTGCCTTTGTTGCTTCTTGTGCCATGTGCAGAGGCTTTGCAAGCAGGATCTACGCAATTGCACCAAAGAAACTGCTTTCCGCTTTCAGCAAACACAAAAGCTAGGACAGAGTAGCAAGACGTTATGGGAGGCGTTACCATGGTCCCTGCAGGAGATACTTCAGAGTCTTTGCAGGCCAGGCAGGCTTCAGCCAGGAGGTGAAGGATAGGGGTCCGCTGCTGCGTGCGCTGGGCTGATGTGAAGTCTTGAGCGCTGTGTCTGGTTCTGGGCTCCCCATACATGGTAGAGAGAGCCCATCAAAGGGCCACAAAGATGATGAAGGGACTGGAGCATCTGTCCTATGAGGACAGGCTGAGAGAGCTGGGACTGCTCAGCCTGGAGAAGAGGAGGCTCTTGGAGAGGGGGTCCTCCTCAATGTGGATCAACACCCAAAGGGAGGGTGCAAAGCGGATGGAGCCAGGCTCTTTCCAGTGCTCCCCAGTGCAGGACCAGAGGCAACGGGCACAAACCAAAACACAGGAGGCTCCCCCTGAACATCAGAAAACACTTTTTTGACTGTGTTTATTGAGCCCTTCCAGCCTCAACCATTCTGTGGTTCAGTGATCTGTGACTGCAGACTTCATCAAATAGCATTTGTCCTCTTTCGTGCCCACCTTAGAAACTGCTAGAAATCTCTAAAGGCACAAATAAGGAGCAGCTTAGATGCTGTTCAAGTCAGCCAACTTTTATCTGGATGCCAATGAGATCCGTGTGTTTAAAGAAGACATTGCTGAACCACCCTTCAAGCTCTCTGCCTCTTGGACTGTAGATGAGGGGAGTGATTCAAAATGTTAAGACAGTTTAGAAAAGAGAGCGTATTTTGCTCAGGTTTCCTATTCTGATAGGAATAGGAAAATTCTGTGTCGTGGTTTAACCCCAGCCAGTGACTAAGCCCCACACAGCCGCTGCACAATGGGATGAGGGAGAGAATCGGAGGAGTGTCCTGGTTTCAGCTGGGATGATATTAATTCCTTGTTTTGCTTTGTTTGCGTGTGCAGCTTTTGCTTTACCTATTTAACTGTTCTCTTTTATTTTACTTCAGTTATTAAACTGTTCTTATCTCAACCCACGAGTTTTCTCCCTTTTACCCTTCCGATTCTCTCCCCCATCGCACCAAGGGGGAAGTGAGCGAGCGGCTGCGTGGTGCTTAGTTGCTAGTTGGGGTTAAACCACGGCAAAGAGTAAAAGTGAGAAAACTCATGGGTTGAGATAAAGACAGTTTAATAGGGAAAGCAAAAGCCGCGCACGCAAGCAAAGCAAAGCAAAGCAAGGAATTCATTCACTACGTCCCATGGGCAGGCAGGTGTTCAGCCATCCCCACGAAAGCAGGGCTCAATCACATGTAACGGTTACTTGGGAAGACAAACGCCATCACGCCGAATGTCCCCCGCTTCTTCTTCCCTCAGCTTTCTATACTGGGCATGACGTCATAGGGTATGGAATAGCCCCTTGGCCGGTCTGGGTCAGCTGTCCTGGCTGTGCCCCCTCCCAGCTTCTGGTGCACCGGGCAGAGCATGGGAAGCTGAAAAGTCCTTGACCAGTGTAAGCACTGCTGAGCAACAACCAAAACATCAGTGTGTTATCAACATTGTTCTCATCCTAAATCCAAAACACAGCGCTATATCTGCTACTAAGAAGAAAATTAACTCTGTCCCAGCTGAAACCAGGACACCAACCTTAGTGATTCTATGATTCTATGATTCTATGTTAATGTTCCGTTGACAGTTGTAACACCAAACAACGATCAGAGGAGAGAAGCAGATGTAAACATCTTTTTGCTGAACGAAATTTTCATAACGGAGGGAAGGCTGTGAATCGTAAGATGCCAGAAATTGCAGAAATGTGAAGAGAGCATCTCGTCACATCTGTGGTGAGCTCCGCGCTGTGGCCAGTGTAGTATCCTCCCAGGAATGATTCAAGATTAGCATGAGATTGCCAAAGAATTGGTAAATGTCATTAGCAACATAAAAAGTCAGTTGGGATAGAAACACTCGCTCAGGATACTAGCCTTCCCTTTTGTTATCCGGCTCCGAGCTTAAAGCAGAAAGTGGCATTTCCTGCTGTGCTGCAGGGGAGAAGCTTCCATATTGCAAAAAACCAAGCCTAAGCCCCCCCTGCCTGGAGATAACATTCCCCACAGGCCAAATCACTCAAACTGTAAAACTTCTGTGCAGCCCACGCAGAAATGGGCTTCCCACCGTTCTGAAAGCTGGGAGGGGGAGCAGGCCATCAGGCAGGAGAAGTGTCCCAGAAGGTGTCCAGGGAGGGTTGGAGATGGTGGTCAGCCAGCAGCAGCGCAATGAGGAGGGGTTCTTGATCACGGTCCAAAAACAGACCAAGAAAATACAGCAAGACAGCAATCTCCATTTCTGAAAGGTTCCCAGATCCTCAAAGGGCAAACTCAGGGGAAGATGCTTCATTTGCTTTTTCCTCTTTTCTGCATGAGCTCTTGTGTTTGGTGGAGGAAGAGAAGAGCTGAAGCAACAAAAAGTAGGACTTGTGTGAAGCTTGACTAAATGTCAGGCATCTAAGATGGCCAAGGGAGAGAGGCAGGGCTCTGGAGTGCGCTGAAGGGAACGGAAGGTCCTGGAGACGTGAAGACGGGGCTCTGGGACAGCTGGAGAGCAACAGGGAGGTCTCCAGGGCCCAGGAGGGCAAATGTGGGGCTTGGGGCCCCCCAAGAGGACCCAAGTGCCCAGGGGCGAGGGGGCCTCGTGACCCCCACAGAGGACACCCTGCCCCTCCCGGCCTGGGTGGGGCGGGTCACAGTGGTGCCCTTTGTGACCCGCCTCTGTGACACCCTGTGACATTGCATATGTCCAACGCAGCCGCGTCCGCCACCCCGCAGTGTCCGGCAGGACGGCGACGGGACAGGGTGGGAGCGTGGAGCTGGCGAGGAGCCCCTGAGCACAGCCCACGTCTTTCCCCGCCACCCCCGGCAGCCCCTCAGTGCTGAGGCGTTTCGCCGAAGCTTCCCCCTTCCCTACCCCTTTCCTCCTTCCCACGCGATGGAGGAGAGACCCCCCAGCCGCCCCAGGGTGGCCTGGGAGGAGAACAGGGCTCCCCAGGAGAGCAGCTCTCCACCAGAGCCCCACCAGGTGTGTGTGCCTGGGATGCAGCAGACCGGTAAGTGAGGGACCCCAGCGGGCTGGGCAGGGCTGGGGCCAGCGACCGCACCCCATCCGACGCCAGGGTCCTGTTTGCCCGGCACACCGGCAGTGGGGGTCCCACGGGCGGGGAGCACGGCACTGGTGGAATGCTGCTCAGGGCTGGGAGCCGGCCCCAGCACAGCCTCCCCCAGGGCAGGAGAGAGCAGAGGGGACTCAGCTCCTGCTCCGGGATAGGGGCAGCAAGAGGCAGCTGGCCTGGCAGGAGGCAGCGGTGGTGGGGGACGGGGACCTTTCCAGCCTGTCTGCATGCGAGTTCCAATGCACCCGTGGCTTTCTGCGCCACGCTGCGCTCCAGCATTGCAGCCCATCTGCCGGGCACCCTGCAGCCCCGACACCCATGGGGGGACTGCGCCAGGGGAGCGGGCACGGGGCTGGACGGAGGGCAGAGCTCCTTTGTCTCCTCGCGTTTGCCTTCAGCCCCTCTCTACAGCCCTCCCTGCTCTCCTCCTTTAGTAGGTGCCCTCACTGCTGCGTCCAGATGGCTGGCTCTGTACAGGAAGGAAAAAGATGCCATGGAGTTCATCGAGACTTTTCTGAAGAGCTCAGAAAAGGTAAGCGTGGCCATTTCCATGGTAGCTGTGCCTGCATCTCCGGATGGGGCCGCCGGCTCTGCTGCCTGCTGCCGGGGCTGCTGGGGGGCTGCTGGCTGGGCAGAGCTGCTCCCCCAGGTCTCCTGCCCAGCACTGCAGCCCCAGGGCTCCAGTCCTGCTGGCCACGTGTCTACCTTCTCACGCTCCCCGTTTGTCTCTCTGTCCCCCGTCTGCCAGGAGGAGGCCCAGAAGAGGCAGTTCCTAGAGACCATCTGCACCCTGTGCAAAGCTGCCACACGCAAGAGCTTGTCACTGTGCCTGATTGCGTTCTGCCAGAGATTTGAGCTGGCAGAGAATATCAAGGTGAGGGTCTGGGCAGGGGGGCCAGGTCCCCGGGCACCGGCACGCTGTGCGGACAGCACGTGGGCGGGGGGAGGGCAGGGACAAGCGTGCGTGAACACCGAGCTGCCCTGAGGGGACTCGGGTGCCGCTGAGAAGCCCTGCCAGCAGAGACCCCAGCAGCAGGGGTGGCAGGGGGCACTCTGGGGGCCGGTGCTGGGGCGGGGGCAGAGGGTCTCCAGCAGCCCCGCCGCCTGGTGCTGGGTCTGCTGGCGCTGGCTGCTGGTGGGTGCCAGGTGCCATGCCGGCTGTGCTCTGCAGGTGCTGCTGGAAGAGGAGCCCAGGGACCACCTGCACACAGCGGTGCGGCAGAAAGCCATGCTTGCCATCGCCGCCTTGAGGTAGCTGCCCAGCCCCTGCTTTGGCTGGCCCCTCTCCTCAGCCCGTGGCCCAGGGCATCCCCCATCCAGGCGGAGTCCAGCGGTGCTGTCAGAGGGCCTCTGCTCTGCCCTGCTCGCGGCTTCCTGGGAGGGCGCAGGGGAGGCCAGAGGGATCCTGCAGCTCCCCGCCATGCCTGGGCTCTTCCCCAAAGCGGGAGGCGGGAGGCTTGCCTGCCAGGACTGTCCTTTGGCCAGGCCACGTCGGGGAGGGAGGAGGTGCCTCCTGGCAGGGCTCCCTGCACACCCTCATCCCTCTCGGGGACCCCTGCTCCAGAGGTCCGTGGCCACCTGCCCAAGGCATCGAGGCACCCAGCACCAGTGTGCGACAGGCCCCTCTCTCTCTTTGCAGCAAAGTGGAGGTGGTGCTGGAGGGCAAAAAGGAAAGCCTCTTACAGGCCTGCTTCAGGAGTGTCTTCTTGCTTCCTCCAAAAACGGACATGCAGGGCCTGAACACTTCTCTCTACCTTCAAGTAAGTGCTGGCTGAGCTACAGCAGCCCCCAGTCCCGCTGGGCTGCTCCCTGGCCGCCGTGTGCCGAGAGACACGTGGAGATCCAAGGCAGGGCAGGGTCTCAGCTTTGCTTTTCCACCCTCATCCCTTCCTCCCCTTCCTCCCCTTCCCGTGGGCCTGGCCATGTCCAGTGCCGCAGGCTGCTCTGCCCACAGCAGCCTGTGTGCCCCGAGGCCTCCCCTGGGCACCGCGAGGCAGCGCGGGTGTCCTCCCTTGGCATGGGGAGTTCAGATCCGTCTCCAGGGCTGAGAGGGACTGCGGAAAGACTGCCACAACCCTTTGTCCTCCTTGCAGACCCTGGATGCCATGGACACCATGCTGCAGGCGTTGGTGCTCAGCTCTCCTGCCTCCAGCTTCACGGAGCTGCAGACAATCTTAGAGGTGTGGCATTGGCAAAGAGTGGGGTTCGCAGGGGCTGTTCCTGATGCTGGAGGGAAGGGAGCGTCCACTCTTGAGCGGACGGTCCCCATGCCAGTGCCATGCACAGAACACACTGCAGGGAGGGTGCCCAGCTCCCTGGGGGCAGCCAGGGGTGGCCCACCATGCTCTTCCTGTCCTGCACAGGGGGCTCAGCCCTGAAGCTCCATACTCCTGGCTTCCCAGGGGGCCGTATCCCCATTCACCATTGCAGACCCCCCAGGCAGGCTCCTGCCCAAAAGCCCGGCCTTCATGGGAGAGGGGACACAGGGTTGTGTTCTGGGGGAGGGCACGGAAAGGAGCAGACGCTGCTCTGTGGGTGCCATCTGCCTACCTGCCTGGCCACAAGGACTGCGCGAGTCCAGCCAGGGCTTCAGCAGCGCTGCTGCTGCTGGCGCGGGCACCAGCTCCCAGGGCACATCAGCAGTTTCTCTCCTCCCAGATGCTGCTGCCCTTCGTCAACTGCCAGAGCTCAGCTGCCTGTGAGAGGGCTGTGGGCAGGATTGAGAGGCTGAGTGATTTGCTGGCCACCTGTTCCTCAGTGGAGGTAAGGAGCCAGGCAGCCTCCAGCCAGGCTGTCTCCCCTTCCCTGCACACCAGAGCAGCCCGCAGCTGAGAGATGCCTGCGAGGCAAGCCTGGGCACCAGCTGAGGCATTCAGCAAGGCCCTGCCCTGGAGCGAGGGTCTCGCTTGCTTTCTTTTGCCCATGCTCTTCTCTCCCCAGTTCCCCCTCTGCCGGGAGCCATCTCGGCCCCTAGTCCTGTGCAGGACAGGACTGCCCAAGGAGCATGGCGGGAGCCCAGGCCTGGCAGCTCTCCCTGCCCTGCTGGCTGCTTTGGGAGGGCCCTCCAAAGCTCTGACGCCCCGGGGATCCTTCCCCAGGCAGACTCTTGGCTTCGGGGCTTTGGTGGCAGCTGCTGCCCCTCAGCCTTTCTACCTCTCCTGCCTCCCTCGCCCAGGCCTGCAGCACCTCTTTAGGAGACGATGCCAGCCCTGCCTGCCACACAGAGATCCGTATCCCCATCCTGGGACAGCTGCTGGGGCGTCTCATCCTTTGCCACGCTTGCAAGAACTGGGAGATCAGCTGGGGGGCTTTGGATGCTCTTCATCACCTCTTCAGATTCCTCCTGCAGCAAAAATGTAAGAGAAGCTGTGGTGGCTGCATCCCTCCACAAGCAGACGTCTCCTCATATGCCTGCTTGTTTCCTCGAGTATTGCAGTAGACCGTTCTTGTGCTTGCTGGAGGCTGTCCGTGAAAGTCTGCCAGCTTCCCCACCCTCCTCTTGATCGTCCCCTCTATCTAAGGTGCTCCTTCAGATAGGAGGCACCCCCTCCTCCTCTTCCCCATCTCTCCTGAAGAGCTTGCATCCGTGCACCGCAGCACTCCAGCCATGCGAGCCGTCCCCCGCATCTCAGTTATCCCAGCAATGTTTTAGCTGTGTGACTGCCTGCAGAGTTCCAGTTCCTTTGAGTTTCCCAGGCCGTGAGCACACGTACACTTGAGGCAGGGGTCTCTCATCCTTCTCCATCATCCCTGAGGTCCCTCTTGTTCCCTTTGCCTCTCGTCACCCTTTGCTTTAGACCCCTGCCCACCACCTCCTCCCCTGACTGTGGGTCGTGACCTCCCTCCTCAGCCGTTCCTAGTCGAAAGCTCTTTTCACCATTTGGTAGGCTTGTTGGCAAAGACGCCTTGTCCTACCAACTCTTCTCTGATCCCCTCCTGTTTAGGCATGGCGCTGCCAGAGGCTAATCCAGAGCATCCAGAGCGTCAAAGGGAACGGGAAGCTGAGAACACCTCCTGGCTTGCTTCGCCCAGCACCAGCAGCATCACAATGGTAACAAGCTCCTCCCTTGCCGGGCCTCTTGTCCCTGGCATCAGCAGGAGACTTGTGTGAGCAAAGGGATCCAGAATCAGCGGGGCTGGCATGGCCTCACTGTCCCTGGCGAGAGGGTTGCTGTGTCCCCGAGCGGGGACTAGAAAGGGCTGCACTCCAGTGTCCCAGCAGCAGCTCCAGCCCTCCTGGCCACCAGCAAGCCCTGCTTCTCTGTAGGGCTGGCACGCTGTGCCCATGACCCCAGCCCTCCTCCCTCCCCCGGAGGGCCCGCTCTTCTCATCCTCCACCACACAGTGACTGCAGCCCCTGCTTCCAGCTTTCCTGTGGGCACCGCAGCTGGCACTGCCGGGCCATCTCTCGCCAGAGCTGCTCTCACTGCTCAGCTACGCAGCACCATCAGGGCACTCGGTGTGACACGTCTTCCCTGCCTTCCTTCCTCTGCAGGCGTTTGGAAAATACCTGCAGCCTTCTGAGAAGCGAGACGTTGTCCTCGTGGCCATTGAGGCCATGAGAGACTCCAGCATCTATGACAAGGAGGAGGCGAGCAGCATCCTGGATGTGGCCATGAAAGAACCTGACTCCTGGCTGGCAGAGGTAAGCGGCCTGTGGCTACCCTGCCCTTGAGCTCTTTCAGGTGTTGTTGCTCCCTCCCTCCCTCCCTAACCCAGGTGCCTCAGGCACCTTGAAGCCATTTGAAGCCAGCAGAGGAGGATGGGAAGGGCAGCAGGTTCAGAGGCAGCTGAGGAAATGGCTGCACTCCTGTGGCAGCACCATCCTCACCTGTGTGCCCTCCAGGTGCCAAGCATCGTGAGGTGCATCTATGAAAACATGGCGTGCATCTGCATGGCGTCAGCCCGGCACAGACTGGACTTGCTGCTTCTCCTGCTGACCGACCAGTGCCCTGGGGAAGTGGTCACGAGCCTCTTGAAGCTCTCTCCGTCATGTGACAGGTACCAACCCCAGCAGCCCCCGGGGGCTTGTGCCATGTGGGGAGAGGGCCTGGAGACTTCCTGGCTGCCAGACCCACGGGAAACCGCCGGACACCCCCGAGGAGCAGGGCCCTCCACCCCACTACGCTTTCTAGCGCTGGTGGATCGGCCAGGCGCGCAGTAGCCAAAGCTGGCCAAGCCAGCCCAGAGCCCCACCACGAGGTTCCTCCCCGCCCCATGGGGAACACTATCTCAGCCCCCTCCTCCTTGGCCAGGCAGGGACCCGGGCACTCCAGGTGAGGGCTCGGGAAGGGCCAGGGCTGCAGGATAGCCTGGGTCCTGCGGGGCTGGCCCGGGCACAGTGTGGTGGCCGAGGCAGCCCTGCTGACAGAGTGCTCTGGGCCTGCAGTTCTGCTCTGGCCGTGTGGGATGTGATGCTTTCCCAGCCCCACACCTTGAAGAAGGTCTTGAGGGAGCTGCTCAGCCAGCTCCAGGACCAGCGGCTGCGCAGGGTGTTCAGCTCCAGCACAGAGGACGCCTGCATCCATCACTTGGCTGTGAGTGACCAGACCAGTCCTTGCTCACCCTCGGGGCTGTGCCTGCCTCTCCAGGAAAACAGGCACGGCCCTCTCCCTTCCCATCTGCCCCAAACAGTCACCTTCTCCAGGACATAGGGACACAGCCCCTTAGGGCCAGCAGGGACCTGCCCAGCACCAGGTGTCCCTGCGCCAGCCATGCAGGGCCACCCCACGCTGCTTGGGCCCCGCTGCACAAGCACGAAGCCCAGGCAGCCCCTGCCTGCCCAGGCAGCACTCTGCTTCCCCCCTGCCTGCACCCCCCTGCCCTGCTCTGCAGACTGGAAGCCTGGGGCAGGGCAAGGGCTGGGTCAGGGACAGAGACATGGCCTCTGCACAGGCTGAGTGGGCTGCAAGGCTGGGGACAGGAGACACTCGTCACCACTCGCCCGTCGTGCCTCCCTTGTGCCCACTCTTGCTGTTGGATCGCTCCTCTTCCCTACTCGCTGCTATCCCCGTGTCCCCGTCAGTGCGCCCATGGCCACCGCCTGCCCGGAGGCTGCTGCAGGGATTCCTGTGCCGCCTGCCAGGAAGGCGGACGGGAGGCTGGTGCATAGTGGCCAGAGCGTTTTTGCCAGGGTGATCTTTCACCGCTTCACAAGAAGAAAATTCTGTGCTTCCTACAGGCAAGAAAAATGCTGGTCCTGCTGCCGGACATCATGGCGAGCCAGGAGAATGCCAACACGGACAACAAGATGAAGGCCCTGCTTGTCTTCAGAAATGTGCTGGGTCATATGTCGAGGGAGGAGGCCAGCCTCACCGCTCTGCAGCTGGTGGAGAAGCTCCTGCCGCTCTTTGATGATGTAAGGCTGCTGTGGGAGCCTGAGCCCCACTGCTGGGCCCTCTGCAAGGGCAACTGCCCGTCAGCCCAGCCCTGTGGCAGCACTTGGGCAGGACTGTTCCCCTCCTCATGCCCCTGGGCTCTCGTGGGGATCGCACAGCCCAGCCCCTGTGCAAAGCACCTGCAGGCCAAGAGCTGCTCTCAGCTCCACGAGGCCTCCCCCAGCTGCGCTGCCAGGCAGGACCAGACGTTCTCCCCAGGCGCCGTGGCAGGGGGCTGAGGCTGAGCTGGCGATGTGTGCCCCAGAGGCACTGCCGAGGGCCAGCCCGGTCCCTGGGGAGCTCTGCACTGCTGCAGCTGCTGTGGCTGGTGGTGAAGGCTGGGGGCTGGCACAGGCACCGCCTGGTGGAAACCTCATGCGTGGCCTTTTGTGGGCCCGGGCCCATTCAGCCATGGCTGCAGATCTGGCCCACGGCTCCTGTGTGCAGAACCCCTGACATCAGCCACGCTAACACCCTTGCTCAGAGAGCAACTGTTGCTGAAGTCCTCCTGTCCTCCTCCCTACCAGGAGTCCAGCCAGCTGCGAGAGCTCTCCATCTGCCTCTTCAGAGACGTGATACAGATGGTGGTGGGGAAGGACAAGAAGCAGATGGAGGAGAACGTGCGGAGAAGCCTGCTCCCACTGTTCTTCCGCATGAGTGACCAGAGCGAGAGCGTGGCCAAGGTACAGATTTCAAACGTGACCAGTGATGCGGGGAAGGGCGTGCTGCCACCGCAGGGGTGGGCTGGGCATCAGGGAGGGGCAGGGGCTGCTGGCAGTTGGCCTCTTGGCGTCTCTGCCATCCCAGGCTCCAAGTGCCCGAGTCACTGAGGACAGGGCAGAGCTGCCCTCCTTCCCTGCACCGGTCCCACCACTGCTGCAGAGGACAGAGATGTGGGGTCCCCAATCCCTGTCCTCCTCCGTAGGCCTCTCAGGAAGCCCTCCTCGTCGCTGCAAAGCTGCTGAAGTGGAGACAGCTCACGCACCTGACCCAGACACAGCAGACATGCAGAATTGGGGAGTGCTTGGTGAGGACAACCCCCAGGCCCAGGGCCCGGGCTGGACAAGGGGTGCCCCTGTGCAGCTGTGCCTGGCCTGCCCTGCTCCAGCCCAGAGCCCGCAGCCTGGAGCTGCATCCTCCTTCCCTGCCCCCAGGCACAGAGCCCCCCAAGGGCTCTTCTCCAGGCCCCTCTCCCCTCCGCGCCCTCAGGATGTCAAACGAGACCCTAGCCCACCTGGGCCCTGGCAGTGGGACAGAGGGGTCTCAGGACCTCCAGACCCGCCTCTGCCTGTGGCTCTCTCTGAATCTCAGCCCCACAGGGCTCCTGGCTGGGAGATGGGAATGGCCTGAGGTGGGAGGGGGACCGGGGTTGCTGGGAGGAGGGACGGGTGCAGGCAACTGGGGAGGGTCTGTGCCAGCCCCATGCCCTTGTGCTCTCTCCAGCTGGTGCAGGACAGGAGCAGAGTTGAAGAATATCTGAGTCAGAGCCTGCCATACTTGAAGGATGCTCAGGTCCCCTTGCGAGAGGCAGCCGTGAGGTTCATCGGTGAGCCACAGCCCCTGGGGTCCCTCTTTTGGCTGCCTGGCCCCAGTCCCAGCCGCTGCACTGGCAGCAAGGGGCAGCCCTGTGGCTGCCAGAGCCCCGGCTGCCCCGTGCAGGGCGTGGGCAGCCAGGGGCTCTGTGCCTCCCTCTCCCAGCCCTGCCCACGCAGGTGGGCTTGGTGGCTGCCCCGCTCAGTCCCACCCCGCCTCGGGTACTGTCCTTCCCTGGGGTCGCCCTGCTGAGGGGGAGGAGGGTGCGCAGCCAAACCGGCAGAGCTGGGAGCTGTGCTGCTGGGAGCACGCTGGGCAGTGGGAGGTCTGACACAGCTCTGTGCCTAGGGCTTGCCGCGCAGCACCGGAGGGACCAAAGTGAGGAGAAGCTGGCGGAGATCTGCACCGGTGAGTAGGGGCAGTGCTGTGTGTGCCGGGGCTGGTGGGGCAGGGGCCCCAGCCTGGGCAGGGTGCTGCTATGCCTTGCCCTGCTCCAGGGAAACGCTTCAAGGGCAGAGGAACATCTCAGGGGCATTTGGGGCGTTCCTGAGCAGCAGCTTCCAGCTGATCCCTTTGTCCCGCCTGCTCCTCCTGGCCAGGGAAAGGGATGGGTGGGGCTGGCATGGTGTGGAGGGGATGCCTGGGGGTCTCTGCAGATGGGTGGGTTTCAGCTCTGTTCTCTTTCCTCCTCTTGCAGCCCTCCAGCTTTTGGAGAAAGATGCCGAACTCTCGGTCTCGTCCCTGGCAATTCAGACCATGCTGATCGTGAGATCTCCCAGGAAGAAGGCAACATCAGGATGGACCCTGTGGGCGCTCTGCTGCTGGCCCTGCAAAGCCCGGCAGAAGTGAAGCTCTCTCCAAGAAAATGGCTCTTTTGGATTAAAGCTGGAAGCACAAGCCCAAGGCCGTGGTGTCCTTCACAGGGGAAGCACCCTGAGCGTGCTGAGCAGACAGCGTTGTTCCGGGCCTCTGCCACTGTGTGCAGGACAGCTCACCCCTCCGCACACCCTGGCCCCGTGATTGTTTTAGAATGTCACCCCTCTGTTGGGCTTTCCCCCAGAAGAAGTCCTGTTTGTTCACCTCCGGTGGAAGTCTTTTCTCTAGGGAGGCCGAAGGCAAAAGGGAAAAGGCAGAGCCCGAAGGAACCAGGATTGCCCTGAGAGCTGCCTGACGCCCAGGCTTTCCAGCAGCCCACGGCAGCGCAGCACACACTGACCCAGGGCGTCCTTGCCACAAAGCCCCAGCTGCCCTGCTGGACTGCCACGCCTGGAGGTTTCATCCTGGTGTTCAGGCGTGGCCACCTCTGGCATGCTCTGGGCTTGCACATCCTTGTCCGTGAGCGGGGGAGAAGTTTCCCTCTGGAGAGGGAAGAGCTGTGCCCCCAGGGGCACCCTGCGCCACCTCCTCTGGGCTGCTGAGGCCGGGCTCCCAGCCCTTTGGGCAGCTGGGCTGCTCTGGCCTTCTCCCACCACAGCAGCAGCAGCAGCAGCTCTCCTCTGCCCCTGCCACATCCCTCTTGCCACTGAGACAGCATTGGCCAGACCCCAGATCCCGCCGTTATCCCAGCAGCTGCCAGGGCTGAGCAGAGCACTGCGTCCACAGGAGAGGGCCAGGCCGTGCCCAGTGCCATCAGCCAGGCTCCCCACAGCCACCTCCCCAAGGGCTGGGAGGAGGGAGGACATCAGATGCCCAGCAGGAGAAGGCTCCTCACCACCCCTGGCCAGCAGCACCCCTCTCTGGGGCCAAGCCCCAGCCGTCCCCGCCAGTCCCTGGGAAACCTCTCCGCTCCCCGGGGCTGGGCTGGGGGTCCCCTCCCTGCTGCACAGAGCACAGCTTTAATGAAGCTGGTCCCCTGAAACCCCGCAGCACGGAGGCCTTAAACTTCTGGCCCAGGGCTCTGGCCCCAAGCCCTGCCCCGGCCCGGGGACCCTCCCCTGCCCCGGTCCCCCGGCCCCACCCGCTTTAAGCTATGGCTCCCCGCTGCCCAGGGGCTGCAATACCTTCAATGGAATGGGCGACACAGTGCTGCCGGCTGCTGGCACCACTGGTATGGCAGCCAGGCCGCGCCCCGTGGCTCCCAGCAGCAGTGGACCGCACGCTGCTGCAGCACCCCAGGGCAGCCCACGGGAGGCCCCGGGCCAGGAGGAAGCTGCGGAGCGCTGGGGGTAGGGGCAAGGCAGGGCAGACGCCCTCACCGCCCTGGGAGGCGGGAACCCCCTCTGCCCGCCATCACGCTACCGGACCCGGGCCCACCCAGCGCCACTTCCCCTTCTGCTGCCTTCACACCACGGCCCTGCCCGGCAGAGGCTGCAGCCGCGGCACCACCTCGCCGTTCCTAAAGGAACAACCGCCCCGCAAACAGCAGCCCCACCCCGGCCTGCTACCAACACCCCTGCTACCGCCAGCTCCGCCCCGGCCTGCTGCTGACAGCCCCACCGCCGGCATCCCCACCGCAGGCTGCAACCAGCGTCCCCAGGAACAGCATCCCCACCCCGGGGCTGAGGAAGCCCCGCTCCGACCTGAGGGCGCACGTGCTGACCTCCAGCCCGAGCTTCCACCTGCTGGGGCAAAGGCTGAAGGTGGTCACCTGAAAGCTACTCTGTGCCTGGCTGTGTGCCTGGCCGAGGACAGATACAGTCTACACAGAGAGCAACCAGAGCTAAACACTGCGCTTTCCTTGGTGAAGTTTCCTTGGAAAAAATACATTTACAAAAAAAAATATAACCTGCTACTGCAAGCACCAGGAAGAAAAAAGTCCCTGACAGGTTACTGCACCTTCCCAGCTGTGGTAAAACCATCCGCCCTCGGTACCCCCATTTCCCAGAAGCCCACAGCACAGCTTGGGTGGGGGGAAAGGCAGGTATCGGACCTTCGGGCCAAGAGAGGGGCGCAAGTGTTACCTGTGGGATTCAAAGAGGTTAATTACCAAGGCCTGCTTCATACCATTAATCATCAAGGCCTGATTAGAAGTTAATCACCAATAACTGACAGCTACCAAGGACAGAGTAGAGCTAGGAAGGAAGTTAATCTGGAATGTCTGGAAATCCCCATTTATCAAAGGCTGTTGGCAGAGACGGGGCTGCCCATCACCACCAGACCCACATCAGGGCCTGGCGACACCAAAGGCACCTGGCCTGTCCCCACCAGAGCACGCCTGCTCCAAAGCCTGTAGAGAGGAGGCCGCTCTGCCTTCCCCTGGCCTGCGGACATCAAACACCGACCCCCAGCTGTCAGGGCTTGGGCTGGCGACCCTCGGGGCAGCAGCAGGGACCGCTCCGACCCTGCTGGTGGGGCTGTCCCTGGGCTGAGCACTCGGGCCCAGGGCCGGGGACTGGGCCATGGTGGGGCCTGTGGGTGGTGAGGCCTCCCAGTCCCTCCCCCCAGGCCCACCCGCACTGGCAGATACCTGCTCCTGCTCTGCTCCTGCTCTGCTCCTGCTCTGCTCCTGCAGCCCCCCTGGCCCTGGTCCTGGCCCTGGCCCTGGTCCCCCCCGGCCCCGCTCTCGCCCCTTTCTCCTCAGGCCCCTCGGCCTCGGCCCCCTCCGGCCCCGCCCCCGCCCAGCTGTGACTGACAGGCCGCCTCCGGCCCCGCTGATTGGCTCCGCCCTGGCCAATGGCGCGGCTGGGGGGGTCTGGGCCTGCGCAGGGCGGGAGGGGAGGGGAGGGGAGGGGAGGGGCCGGGCCGGAGGGGAGCTGGCAGGAGGGAGCTGCCCTGGATTTGCTCCGGATCAGCAAGTCTTGCCCAAAACGCGGCTCTGTCTGTGCTGTGTGACGGGAGCCGCTGGCGTCGGCCAGGCCGGCAGCTGGCAGGAGACGGGGCTCTGCCCCCGGTGCCACCGCCCGTGCTGAGCCCGGCACCCAGGGCCTCCCTCAGGCCTCGCTTCCCCCGGGCGGTGAGGAGGAGAGACGGCCTGTGCTGGCGTGGGCCAGGGCATCCTCCTGCGGCCAGAAGGAAGGACAGAGCCCGTCGCTCTCCCCACGAGGGCTGACCACTGTCCTTGGCTTCTGTCCCCGGGGGTCCCCAGTGCTGTCAGGCCCTGCAGGGCCTCAGGGCCAAGCAAATGCCAGGGCACCAGGGGCTCCTGCGGCTCAGGGCAGCTTTGGGCATCTCCGAAGCTGAGGTGTGACTCCCCTTTGCTTCTGCAGATGTTGTTGTTTTCTACCTCTTTAGTGGTCAAACGTGTTTCTCCTCCTGGCACGTGGCCTGGACAGATGCCGCATCCTTGTTAGTCTGGGAGGACTTCAGGGAACTGAGGAAGTCTCAGCACGCACACAGGTAGGAGGACAGTGAAAAAGAGCCGTGCCAGGGTTTTTCTGCTGTTTCGCATCTGAACTCAGACATCTGTGTGCATCAAAGTCAGCTTTTTTTCCTCCAAGCTGCACAACTTCTTGCCAGGAAAAGCCAGGTGGGCTGAGCTGGTCTTTGGGATAACTCGGCTCCTTTCCTTTGTAGTTGTGTGCCTACACTTCTCCTTTTCTTTCTTCCCCTTTCCCCCCCAGTTGCATTCTCTGTTAAAGGTAATTATGATTTGGCTTTCTGGACACATCATAGGGTAAGTAGATATAGGAAAGATATGGTCTGGTCTGTACCTTCAGTGCTGTAGGCTATAGACTAGATAGATAAAGGCTCCAGGTACAATTACTATTTGCTCATTATAATTTCTTTTCCATACAATAGGTAAGCATGGGGACAGCGGTGTAGTCCTCCTGCTGAGAAGCGGGCTCAGTGTAGAATGACAAGAAGCCCACCCTGAGTGTTAGGGTAGGAAGCAAGACGGAAAAGGAGCACGGGCAAGAGAGCCGTTAAAGTAGCGGCTGAAAGCCATTCACTCGTGCATAGAAAGTGGGAAAGTGTTGGTTGGAGAGCCAGAGGGCTCTGCTGCTACCACTGGCAACAGGAAAGCAGTAGGTCCTCTTCAGAGGAGGTGAGACGCATTTGAGCCTTTCAAAAGGGCCTTGGTAATTGGTGTGAACTGGGGCCCTGTGACAGTGATGGTAAGGTCGTCAGCCTGCAGCTCTGCGGCAGTTAAAACTCCCACTGAAGCTGTTTGGATGGTGGATGCTGTTCTGTGTGCTTCATTTTGGGTACTCATTTCATTGAGCTCAAATTCTTTCTTTGCAGTTCGGTGGCAGGGATCTTCTTGCACTGGTCTTCTCTTTCCGGAGCACGTCCTGACATCCTCTGTCATGCAGAGCTTTCCCCTCTGTTCCTGAGAGGAGCGGTGTCCGCAATGGGGAACGACTGCTGTGAGTAAGGGCTTCAGCAGCAGGCTTGGATTTTGTGAATGCCCAAAGGCAACGGACGTGGCTGGTGCTCATCCCTGAATGTTGGTGTGCTGAGAATCTAGAGTGAATTCTGGGGTGTTCCCTGATGGCAGCCAGGCTTAGCCAGGTGTTTTCTGTTAGCCACAGAACTTAAAAATGCCTTAAAAATGTATGGTGCGAACACAGGAGAGCTTGGTGGCGGGTGGGAAGCGGAATGGACTGTGTCCTTGTATGGAGGCCATGGCGGTGGTCTCCCTGGAGGTGCTGGCTTTAAGCTGGGCAAGCACACGTTCTCCTCTCCGCACCCTTGACGTACTGTCATCCTTCTTCCTTTTGCCCTCCGTCCATACCCGTCGACTCCTGGGCTGCTGGGTTGTATTGTTTTCATTACGGATGACCCTGCAACCCCATCGGAAGCCGAATTGTGCTTTTTTCTTCCTGGTGCTTGCAGTAGCAGGTTATTTTTTTTTTGTAAATGTATTTTTTCCAAGGAAACTTCACCACGGAAAGCGCAGCGTTTAGCTCTGGTTGCTCTCTGTGTAGACTGTATCTGTCCTCAGCCAGGCACACAGCCAGGCACAGAGTAGCTTTCAGGTGACCACCTTCAGCCTTTGCCCCAGCAGGTGGAAGCTCGGGCTGGAGGTCAGCACGTGCGCCCTCAGGTCGGAGCGGGGCTTCCTCAGCCCCGGGGTGGGGATGCTGTTCCTGGGGACACTGGTTGCAGCCTGCGGTGGGGATGCCGGCGGTGGGGCTGTCAGCAGCAGGCCGGGGCGGAGCTGGCGGTAGCAGGGGTGTTGGTAGCAGGCCGGGGTGGGGCTGCTGGTTGCGGGGCGGTTGTTCCTTTAGGAACGGTGAGGTGGTGCCACGGCTGCAGCCTCTGCCGGGCAGGGCCGTGGTGTCAAGGCAGCAGAAGCGGAAGTGGCGCTGGGTGGGCCCGGGTCCGGTAGCGTGATGGCGGGCAGAGGGGGTTCCCGCCTCCCAGAGCGGTGAGGGCGTCTGCCCTGCCTTGCCCCTACCCCCAGCGCTCCGCAGCTTCCTCCTGGCCCGGGGCCTCCCGTGGGCTGTCCCGGGGTGCTGCAGCGGCGTGCGGTCCACTGCTGCTGGGAGCCACGGGGCGCGGCCTGGCCACGATACTGGTGGTGCCAGCAGCCGGCAACACTGTGTCACCCATTCCATTGAAGGTATCGCAGCCCCTGGGCAGCGGGGAGCCATAGCTTAAAGCGGGTGGGGCCGGGGGACCGGGGCAGGCGAGGGTCCCCGGGCTGGGGCAGGGCTTGGGGCCAGAGCCCTGGGCCAGAAGTTTAAGGCCTCCGTGCTGCGGGGTTTCAGGGGACCAGCTGCATTAAAGCTGTCCCCTCTGGTGCGCAAAGGGCCTTTGCCCCCTGGCATCCCCCTGGCTTCTAGATCGCTTGGCAGGCACGTTGTTGCTGTTGGATGCTCTCCGCTTGCTGCGTCCTGCCTGCTGCCCGCTGCCGCCCACACCGTGCCATCTCCATCCAGGTTCCCCTCCGACAGTGTTCTGGAGTTATTGGGCACCTGGCACAAGCACCGTCGTCTTCTTTTTCTTTGCTGGGATGTTGTCACGCAGGGAGGTCTCTTGCATCTTGGGGGCGCTGGCTGGCGCGGGGCGCTTGGCCTTCTTGCCACCCATCTCTCCTGATCTGGGCACCACCTGGCAGGAGATGGCACCTGGCGGCAGCGGCAAGTGGGTCAAAAGCACCCGGGGCTGCCTGCGCAGCACCTCCTGCACCAGTTGGGCCATGCGGGGCGGATGACGCTGGGGGGCAGGCGGGGGGCTGGCCAGGGGACTCAGCAGCGGGATCCGCAGGGGGCTCAGCAGGCGAGTCTCCGCAAGACCCTTCAGGGACTCCTTCCGGGGACTCTCCGCAGGACTGTCCTCTCATGTCTGCGGAGAGCTCTCCTCAGAAGTCTCCGAGGGGCTCAGTGGCAGCCAGGTGGGGAGGTCTGCCGCCAGCCTGCCCTGCTTCCCCTCGGGGTCCTGCAAGGGGGAGGCCGGCACCCCCCAGAAGGGGTCGGCGTCCCCCAGCATTGCTGCTGCCAGGTGGTCCTCGGGGCAGTCGCCCTCCGCCCCGTTGTCCAAGAAGTCGGGGATTTCGCTGAAGGAGGGGGTGCCTGCTGCTGTACCTGCCATGGCGCTTGGTGAGGGTGGGGTTTGTTGGGGGCAAGCAGCCCTCGTCCCCATGGCGATCATTCCGCCAGCACCTGCTGCAGCCAGCCTTGCGCTGCTTGGGTTTTTCCTACCACAACAGCTTCCCATCTCAAGCATTTCCCATCCTGCTGAGGTTTCCTGTCCTGAATGATGGGTTCCCACCCCCACAATGGCTTTTAAACGGCATGATGGTTTCCCATGCCAATGATGATTTCTCAGCCCCGTCATGGTTTCCTATCCCAGCAGTCTCCCATCCCCCCGATTTCCCATCCCAAGCATGATTTTTGGGGGGAAGTGAATTTCCTGTCCAAGGGGAAGGGATGGGGCTGGCACCGGTGGCCCTGCAATGCTGACATGTGTGTGCTGCCCCATCCCGCCCCGGTGGTGGGGATGGGGGGATTGCGGAGCTTTTAGGGGCGTTTTTGTCCTCCCCCTCTCTGCCCTGGCAAGGGGGGGACCACTGCTCCCAGCTGTGGTGGAACCGGTGCCGGTCCCAGTTCCATGCGGCCGTGATGGGGAGCTGTCACCAAAATTTGGCAACTGGCCTGTGCCGAGCGAGGAGAGAGGCCGGGATGCAAAGTATAGCATTACAAGAGGAATTCTTGCATTTGTGTGCATGAGCTGTCCCGTTCAAATGGGGGCACCCCGAATGCGGTCTTACAGATGGTTCTTACACCTTTCAAGCGTTCAGGTGCAATGCGATTTGACCAGTCGCTACTTAACACACACACACAGGCTGCTGCTTTGCAAAGCAACTCTCATTCTGTGGCGTCGTCATCCATCTGCTTCTTTCTTGATCCAGACGTCCCTGCGGTCGGTCTTGCTGCAGTTCCTTATCTCTGATGGCAGCTAAGGGGAGGGTTCCCCAGCGGCGTCGGAGGGGCCGGGATGCTGGCGTGATCTGAGCAGTGCAGGGGTGTCCTTTCTTCTTCAGGGTGGGGGCTGTCCTTCTCCTCCTTGCAATGAGCTGGGGTCCTTCAGCCCTGCTGACTGAACCGTGACCGAGCAGTATACAACGTCAACTAGATGTATCTTCAGAAATTTCATACAATTTCCTACTCTCGAGACTCATTGGTCCAATAGTTTTTCCTAGCAATGAGATTTTCCTAGCAGTCCCTCCTTTTCTTTTGACCATCAGGGTCACACTGTACTCTTCATTATTTATGTCGCAAGTTGAGCATCTAAGGTAATAGAACACTGTAAACACACACAGAGATAATTACAAAGCAAAACAAGATAGTGAATACAAGAACCCAAATCCTTTTAGTTCCCAGTCCTCTTCCTAGGTCTGGGAGTCAAGAGGTTAGCCGCCCAAACAGATTTAGGAGAGATCCCTGCCTTACTTCATGTAGTATTTTTAAGTGAGTCTTTGTCTTGTTTCTATCAGGTTCATTTTTCTGGTCTTGGCTTACATAAAACCCCAGCAGCTGTTATTCGACAATGCGCATTCTCTGTCCTGTGCTGCTAAAAGGTGCTCTAGGGCTAATCCATTCTATATTGCCATTTCTGATAATAATTTGATTTCTTCCTGTAGGGCTCTAATACTCTCTGCAGTTTCATTAAGGGCTTTTTCTAATTCTCTTGACACATTTGCAGTAGCTCTTTCTAGTTTTGCAACCCCCAACCATGGGATAAAAGCTGTTACAGACAGGTGGAACTTAGTGCCACGTTCTGTCAGAGGGCTGTAACACTTTGTCCCATAGATACCTGTAGCTAGGAGCTACAGGGGCATAGAGATACTGGTTCTAACCTGTGCGGACGGTATTAATGCACTTAGAAGACACTTTTCAGCTCCCGTTGAGGGTAAATCCTTGAATGCCCTTTCTTCACCTCTCCAATATTGCCCTGGCGGTTGTGCAAATAGGGTAGTATAATCTTCCAATAAATCCGAATCATGTAAATTATTTCCCGTGAAAGGGTTAGCATGTGCCGGATTTGGTTGTTCAGGTAAACCAGTAAGGTTTGGACCCAGAGTAGATGGCTCAGAGCAATCAGGATCCTATAGGCCCATAGTGGGAACCAAACTTTCAACATTATCTGCAGTCTGATCACGGCTTCCTGCAGAATACCAGTTAATCTGTCTGCGAATATCCACATTGTCTGGGAGTGTGCGGGGCCTGATAAGCTCCATCCAGGAAGAAATCTGCAGCGTGATGGCTTATTACAATAGGTTCTATTTAAGGGCTTCTGGAGAATCTCCCTTCCACGCTCGGTGCATGTGGTATATAGTAAGGTTTTGGCAGAATCTGTGGAGGAATAGCGATTGCCTTTAGGCCTAGGAACAGAGCTATGGAATATTGCAGGCATATGTCTCCCCTCTTCTCCTGTATGGTGGTAAGGTCTGAATTGTCCATGTCCCTCCGTTCTATTAATTTTAAGGCTTATTGGCACTTCCAGTTCCCAGCCCCTCCAGAGGGAGTAAGCTTGTCCATAGGTTTGCTCTCCAAGCCTACCCAGGGGGCTCCTTTCAGACCAGCGACAAACCCTTCTTGGCAGAAGGGCGGTGAAAATTCATAACGCAGATGCCGTCCTTGTACCGCTGAGAATTCAACGGGACGGATACCCAGGAGAGTTGATTTGTGGTAGAGGCTTTTAGTGCCTATCCAACCGTCGGGCTTATTTGCCTCTGCTGCTGTCGTTTGGACTGTGGCGATGGCCGAATTATGGAATGAATACGTATAATCCATCTTCCACCACAGGCTTATAAGCAAGGCTATGGTATTAAAACCTAAGCTTCCAAATCACTAGTAACAGGAAAAACACACAGTCACACGTAGGAAAATTAACCACCCCTTGGATACAGAGGACAGTGCTGAAATCAGAAGGGTTTCCTGACTCTGGAAACCCAAATGGCATTTAAAGATCTAAATAAGCCAAGCAGTCGTGGAAGCTCCCTCGTTAGCCCTGCCAGACTACAACAAGCCCGTTATATTATATTTACGTGAAGAGAAAGGAAGAGCCAGTTGGCCCAGAAACGTCTGCAAGCCATAGCACGTTACTCAGCAGAGCTAGAGCTGGTAATTCAAGGCATGATGTCATGTGCTAGGGCTGTTACAGCAGCAGCTGTGGGGATTGAGAAAGCAAGAAATGTTGTGCTGGGGCACCTCCTAACGCTAACGGTTCCTTCCTTACTTTTTAGTCCTCCCCTCCAGAGTTCAAGCAACCGTGGATGTGCCACAGTGGGGAAGTACATTGGTTCATGGCAATGAACATAAAGGGTGATTGGCTTCTTTGACTGAACCTTCCATAAGTGCAACAAGATACGCTCAAACACCCTGAGATGTCCCCGGCCTTTGCTGGCCCTGCGGTGCGGGCAGCCGAGCGCCACACGGCAAAGGCCGCGGCATCTCCCGCAGGCTGTCTTGCCCTGGCTGGCTGCTGACAGGAGGGGACATGGGGTGGTGACAGCCTGGGGGGTGACAGGAGGACACCACAGGCCCAGGGGGTGGCAGGACAGCGGGCGGTGACAGGCCTGGGGTGACAGCAGGGACACCAGTGGTGTGGGGCGGTGGTACGGAGGGAGGTGATACGGAGGGAGGTGATACGGAGGGAGGTGATAACGGAGGGAGGTGATACGGAGGTCCTAGGGAGCGCTCGGCATTAGGACGAAGAGGGTCAGGGCCGCCATGCGCACGTAACATGGGCCTTTTGTCATAATGCACTGGGTCAGGTGAGGCGCAGGGGGGTGGGTGCGGTGTGCCGTTGCGCATCCGCAGTAGACGCTGTTACAACGTGGTTGATGTGCGACATATAGTGCTTACAAAAGTCCTGGTTTCCTGGAATTCTTCTAGGCAAAATGCTAAGGAAATGTGGGAGGATATCTCCTAATAACAAACTTGCCAGAATTCTTTGACATCTGGCAGAGAAAGCTGAAAGTGATAGAAATAGACCAGATGGCTAATTTGACGAACAAAAGTGGGTTTGGTGATGTAATTTTGTCTTCACCTTGTCTTACTCCACTGCATTGGAAACCTGGTTTTGTGGCTGTTGCAGAAACTGCTCACTAGCAACATTTTGGCTCAAGAGTGTGAGTTATAATCTAGGCAGACCCTTTCAAGCCATCTTGCACGTGGGTGCTCTCTGTATTTAAATTATACTTTGGAGGTTCTTGTTAGCAGAACTTCTTTTCTACACCAAAGACGTTGTCATTCAGATGCTATTGAGCATCAGTTCATCATTCATTTCTAACCGTGGGTTTTTTCCTGGTACTATGTGTTAACCGTATCAGGGCAGCACTGAAGTTTTATGGCAGAACATTTCTGGTGAATGTACCTAAGAAATGTTCTTAGAGAAGTCATAAATTCTTTTAAATCTAACAATTGGTGCGTGATTCTCAGAGATGCTAATGGTTTCGTATTACTTAGTAGGATATTTCGGTTTGGTAATCTGCCATCTTGCTAAGTTTGAATGTGATGAAAGACTTTGGGATGTGACTTTTCAGAAATACAAAGACTTGTAAAGTGTTTTCATTCCTTTTTTCTTTAAAGTGTGTAGTGTTGCTCTTTTCCCTCTTCCCGTTTGATGTATTAAAACGTAAACAGAATAATACATACACTGCAGGAACTGGAAGTTCAGCCCTGGCCTTTAAAGTGGTTGGACCTAAAGCTCAGTGCCCAGGGCAGGCCTTTCTTGACAGGGGGCTGTGCAATGGTTGGATTTTCCTTTTGAGGAGAGAGCTCTAGGGGTTGGTTTCAGGATATGACTTCTGTAAAAGCTTCTGTTTTCATCATTAGGAGTCCTTTCTAGGAATAATGCACTGAAAGATGGAGCATAAATTGTGAAATGTTCCTATTTTGTGTGTGATCACTGGGCAAAAGCACCCTGAGAGAGCTTGACTAGATAGGCAGCATCTTTGGTTGTCAGACCACGGTTCTGATTCGGTCTGCAAAGGTAAGGGCTTTTACTATTTCAAACTGTAGGCAGATTCCAGGGAATGGCTGCTGATAGTGCTTTAAAATATTTAGTCCTATCCAGCTTGTGTAAGTGCAATATAAAAACCATTCTCATGGAGAGATCTGTGCATTTTAAGCTTACTCAGCCCAAGTGCGTCGTGTAGTCGGGTTTTTTTGTTGGGGCCTTATGTCAAAGGTCCGAAGGCTCTCCTCCTCTTCAGAGACTGACGTGGTGTAAGGCAAGGCAAAGCATGGGTAGCTTCAGGCACACACTGTTTTCGAGAGGCTTTCCGAGGCTGCCTTCATAAGTATTTTCCTTTGAGTCTCTCTGCTCTGCAAAAAGTGAATGGGAAGAATTCACGTCCCTTTGGTTAATTCGAACGAGATGAGGAGCTTAAGAGGGGAGATACCACGTTAGCTGGAGCCAATTCTGCCCTGCTTGTGAAAGCAAGCTTAAAAAAACGCCCAACATTTCTGCCATCCAAATTCTAGCACTGCCGGCTCCGTTTCCATCTAAATGTGATGAGCAGCTGAGAAGTGTGGCTGTTGATGGCCCAAGCTCCAAGCAATAGGCAGCGATGGCAGGCTCTCTTCTGGGTTCTGTCCGCCTGGAGCACTGGCAGCGTAGGTGAATCGGTTTTGGTGAACGGCTACTGAAGCAATGGCGCAGAGTTTTCATGCTGTAGCGCAGCGCCTGTTTTGTTGCAGGGCAAGCTAGGCAGGCTTTAGAATCTGGTTTATGCAGGTGAGACTTTGCTGCCCTTTGTTTTTCTCCAAAGATCTCCTGGTTTTGGAGCCTAACAGAAGCAAAAGCAACTTCAGCGAGATCAGGAAAGAACCTCATGCGTTAGCAGACTCTCCTTTCGTGACCTCTGAGACCAGTTTGCTGTTGGCATTCAAACTATTTTAAAAAAATGAACAAGATTTTGCTGCTTGTGTTTGATTACCAGACCTCAAGATTTCTTGAACTGTACTGTTAGTGTGTTGAGACGATAAAAGCGCGATGTTACATATCAAATTTTGCTTTTATATCTGTGAAGGGGATTCTCTGAAGTGCTATGTAATTAGCTATTAATATATGTTCTTAGGAACTGACTAATGTTTTTTTCTGTATTTATGTTGTTTTCAGAATACACAGATGATCATGCCCTGATTCCTAGGAACATCTCGGTCATTGTTAGAAGAATCCCTGTTGGAGGAGTTAAAGCTGCTGAGGGGGAGTAAAGCTGTGGGGGAGGAAATCTCAGCCCAACGGCGATTTGTTACATTTTGCAAGAAGCCTTTGAAACAGAAACCAGAAGCAAAAGGAGCTTTCAGAGAGAACAACTCCAACTGTAAACATGACTGAAATATTTTGCAGAAATACAGATGCTTAGCATAGCACAGGTTTAACCAGCTTCCAGGGGCACCAACAGCAGGACCACCCTCTTTGACTCTTAGAAAGTATCACAGATCTTAAGGTTAAGATACAATGACAAGGCTTCCTCCCCCGCCATTACAGAGGCTGGCCAATTTGGTGGCGTTGCCACTCAGACATTTACGCAGTTTCCCTCGTTCACTTTTTGGTCCCTCCAATTAATTCCATACTTACGCATTAATAGCTGGTATTGCGTATTTCCCCGTGTTTGTTAGCATAGCGCCCTTCGTACTGGGATCTTTCACCTCTATCAGGAAGCTCCGTGGAATTCCCGTGCTCTTTTTAATTCTGGGAACAGACACCACATTTTTGTCCTGTTAAGAAAAGAAAGGCAGACATATCTGAAGACCCACACTTAAAATGACATTTCCATGATTATTTTGAGCAGTAAAAGCCTTTAATCCTCTCCGTTTACTTACCATAAGGGTTGCTGGACTAAAATACTTCTTTTCCTAAATGAATACAGCCAGGATGTTCCAAGGCTTGAGCAGTGTTTTGAACGCCATCGACATTCTTTGGCTTCACTTCAGGGTCCTTAAGGGTGAAATATCCCTGAGCCCCCCACCCACTCAGAAGAGATACAAACCCACTCCTCCTCCACAGCGCAGTTCACAGGGCGAGCTCAAGTCAGTGCTCGGAACCACTCACTGGGGAAACTTATATCCACCATCGATATACGAAGGTTCAATTCCTGCCTCCTGCATCTACGTTCAGTGACTAATGTTAACTGGCATGAATACTCAGCCAGAGGCTTGTGTAATTAAAACAGGCAAACATTCAACAGATGGGGTCAACAGAAACATCTTGGGTTTCTATGAAATACTAAAAGCTGTGAACTGTCACTAAAAAGAGCTAAAACCAGAAAAACTTCCCATAATATTGAAATATCTAAAAATAGGCATGAAAGTTCACAGAGAAAGATCTATGGACGCTTTTAATGTCTGTGACCTGGAAAAAATAGAATGTTACATTTATAACTCCAGGTTTCCCTTGAATTTTGAAGGGCTTTGCAACATTGCCAGATCGCTTCTATCTTTCACCCCAAGAGAAACAATTCTTAATATCAGCAGTCATGTATTTATTATGGAACTGCCAAGGGAAAAAAATTAAAAACTAAGGAACCCCAGAAGTCCCCCCCAGCCTTACCCCATTTCTTGGGCAGTTCTTTATGTAGTGGCCAGGTTTTCCACAACAAAACCAAGTACGTGATGGTGGAAGCGGACCCAAGGGTTTCTTCATGTAACTAAAAGTGTTTTGGGAAAGAAAGAAAAAGGTACGCGTGTGTCTCTCTTGTTATAACAAACATCTCCACAATTTTTCCATAATCTTCAAAGACCAGATTTGACGTTATCAACACTTACTTGATTGGGTCATATGCACGGCACGACTGCGCCATCATCGCTCTGATTTTATCTTCTTCGGAGGCATCGGCCTCAGCCAGGTTGGCAGTCTGTTCAACAGGCAAGGATTTGACACACGCATTAGAAACACATTGAAGCCCACACGGCCAAAGACACCACCCCTCACCCGATCCTGCAAAGAGCAGCACAGCGCTGCCTGAGGGTGCATGAAAACAGCCGCTGATATAAAACAGAGCCAGGCTGAAGATGTTCTGGGGAGTCCTTACGCCACTGCAGGGTGTTCATGGGCCTGGGAACCTCCTTGGAAAGAGCCTTCTTGGGCACTCAGAACCTTGGGCTCTGTTTGTACCTTCCATAAAGACTCCTGTAACCCAGCCAATTTGCTTCCAAGTGGACTGAAGCTCTGTGTAGAAAAAATTATACTATCCAGTACTTTTAAACTGAGTTTTAAGCCCCAGACTATTTGAAGGAGAAGATATCCACTGCACATTTAAGTGAGAAAGATGTATGCAAGTATCATTATTTACATTTCGCAGCATTAAAAGGACAGACGAGAGTCGGGGAAGTTGGTTTTGCTTGCTGACATTCAGCTTCAGACACAGAAGCATTAGAAGCAATCAAGCTTTCTCTAATCCCTCAGCAAGACAAAAGATTCTTTTCAGTGGAAAGCTGACCACGATGTGCTGTCGGCAGTCCAAGCTGCATGTTCCCCCCCCAGCTTCTTCATATTAAGTGACTGAACTACAGCAAGCAAAACCTGCAGTTGTTTCCACTTGACTGTGTCCTTTTAACATACAAAGTGTAATATAAACCTTATCCAGAATTATTGAAGGTAGTTGGGTTTTTTAAGTAGTATTTGTTCAAATGTTTTTATTACACACTAGTCCAGGTACAAGCAGGGCCTAAGGGAGGGACTGCACATGATCTGGACCTTCAAGCACCTATCCTTCAGATCAGCCACTCGTGGTTTTGGTTTTAGATGCATTCACTCACAAAAGCAAGCAACTAGTTTCAATTTTTCTATTAAATGGTTGTTTCATATACACAGTTTTTTCTCAACAGTAACATAACGCAGATCGACAGCTATGAAATCATTCACGTTTACAGAAAACTTTGCAGATACTTGACTCATTTGTCTGAACCCAAACAGTTTACAAAACACACCCAAAACCCCCACAACATTACTAGGAATAGACCAAAATTCAAATATAGCATTTCATACCTAGTAATAATAAAACAGAAAACGGTTAACACATTGCCTCCATGCTGAGCCAGTCTGCACTAAAGAGGTCAGAGCAAGTAACAGTTTGAGCTGCTTCATGTTAAGTTCCTGCATTTTTCTGAAATACTTAAATTTTCTCAAAAGCTTAAATGTGTGCACTGCTTGGACAGTTTTTCACAGTTCAGAGTAAAGCTTCACATGAGTCTACAGAACCAAGGACACGTTTAGAGACAGCACTAATGGAGACCAATTTCTTCTGGTGGCTGCCTTCCAAACTATTTTTTTTTTTCCAAAATTTACACAATTTAATTTCTACAGTGAGAGAGGGAAGAAGTTACCAGTGGGAAGAGATTTCTCTTTCTCAGAAATGAACTCCAGCCGTTATTTTCAGAAGACGGAACTAGCTACTCTGCATGAAGCCCTGCCTTCTCTAATCTTTGTCACTTTAAAGACTAGGAATTTCATTGGTTACTACGCCTTTCACCAAGTGCAATCACTAGTGCTTTCCCAGACAAAGTGACACGTGGGTGAGCAAAAAAGGCAAGCAGTTCCATAGCAAAACACGGCATTACAACAGTTTCAGAAGGTCACATCTGCTAATGTGCCACACACACACATTGGCATATTCCTAGCAACAGTTAGTCACAGCTACACAAGTTACACAGTCTGCGTTCAAACAAATTAGATTGGGTTGTCCGCTGTATATATACTCCAATTTATGAAATTGTGCAGCATTCACAGAATGGATCTGACCTGTAATGACTAGAAATTCAAACACAGCCATGCAATTGTCCCTGTTCCAGAAACGCTTCTATTTTGGCTGTTGCAAACCCCCATGAAATGACCGTAACTTACAGCCAATTAAATTCTTCTGTAAAAATTGGGTTAGTTTCCAACACAAAATTAACAAAACATATTGAAAATGGTAAACAGCTTCCAAAGTGCTGCTTCTCTGTGTCTTGAAGATGAGCAATACTGCCACATTACGTTGAGGCTGAGAAGGTCCTCCCCTTCGATCTTCCCAGACTGGCAACTACTCTTTACAGGATAGTATCAAATACACACACATTCTAAAGTTAAAATAAATACTTTAACTTACTAAAAATTAAATTAACGTTTTGTTCACATTACAACAGTTATCCAGCTATAGATCACGGTATAAGATTTAAAAATATGAAGAAACACTTTTTTTTTTTTAAAGCATTTGACAAGAATATATACATACCTTAGCAAGCTGGCCCAGAGAAACAGATGCAGAAGAGTCACCAATCTGTTCACAATAAATTAAACACACAGTCAAGTTCTACAATCAAAGCACAGCAATAGTTAACCCCTGCTGTAGGCGGAGAGTCTGCACTATATCCTCCGAGTGTCACTCAGAGGCATTTCTAACCTAGCGTCATTTGTATTTGTTCATAACAAAGTCCAAGCCTGTGACGGCTTAAGAGTGCTGATGTGGTTAATGAGAAGAAACTAAATAACCAAACCCGCCTGAGATCAACTTCTTGCCCCAGAATATCTCAGAGATAACGGCAATATTATATTATAGTTCATGGCAATCTAGGAAAGACATTTCTGCACTCAGAGGGGCCCAAACAATATCACTTCAGTTATACAGTTTTAGGAACAAATACCCAAGTATTTAAGGACGTGAAAAGGAATCACTTAGCTGCACAGAACTGTCCTCAAAACGTATGGGATATGTTGGGGTTTGTATTTGTTTGAACCCCCAGGTCAAAAGTAAGAAACAGTACCAGGTTTAACAACAGTGGTTTCTCAGTGGCTTTTGATAACATTTTCAAAAAACATTAGGCAAAAAAAGTATTTAAAAGCAAAAGCTAAGTGATACAATGTGAAAACGGCAAAAAATACACTCCAAACCATTTTTATTGCAAGAAACAAAAAGCACACAACAAGCTATACAAACATAGACATTGCCAGCTATAGGCAGTCAGATGTAGAACACGGCACCATGTTCAGTTGTGCAAACCTGGAACTTACACGGTCTAAAAACGATCCTACAGCCTCTGTACAACACAAAGTCATTCAGGAAATATTCTGGCAGATGCAATAGGAAATACAATGCATCGCTAGGCACAAATACCAAGATTCACATTAGAACTGTGCAAATAATGGCATTACTCAGCTTTTACTATGCCAAATCAAATACATTGTATTTACAACATATGCTCTGTTTTACTGGAAAATATATTAAGTTAATGTTTGGAAAACTAATACAAAGCTACATTGTTTAGAATTAAGTGCAGTGTGTAGAAAAAAGTGTGAGACTGTGTTTTACATACTGCGCTTGATGTTCCACTCGCTGGCTCAGTTCGACTTCTAGAAGAAGAAATAAAGGGGATCAGAACTTAAAAGAACGCACTTGTACCCAACGTAAAGTAGTGAAAACAGATTATAAAACCTGAATATCAAAACATTATGTCCCGATACTCTAGTGAATGTGGACATTTATTCGTACACATAAACTGTTCTCTCTTGGTACAGGCCGTGCAACTAAAAAACCCCCAAAATCACATTTCTACTTTGTCACAAATTACTCTCAGACTTACAGCTATAGAACACAACAGGGCACGAGCAAGTCCTCGGGTATTTTGTCTCTGCTATGTAAGTATCAAAAATACAAAGTCTGCACTACAGTTTTGTGTTCTTCAGTAATCAACCACCAAAACACGAAGGTCACCTTAGCCAATCTGGATGCCCCTGGCATTACAAACAGGGACCAGATACGGCACTTGAGTTTCTGAGAAAGAACAGGGATAGGCCAGGCACTCTGAAGTGCAAGGTCACTTAAGTGAAAAACATCAGCCCTCTGACAAAGAAATAACAAAACTGTCAGTGCAGAGTCTTTAGAACAGGGTTTCTTTGTGGAAGCCCAAGCCCTGTCTTCAGATATCTACCATATTTAGGCACGAAAGTGCCAAAATATTAAATGTGTTACGCATGCTATATTGACCAAAAATAGTCATAGAAATGTCACCTGAAAGCAGTTCCTAGGGCTTTGTGCGGTTCAGGAGTCCTGCAACAACAACAACAAAAAGGTCTTAATTGCCAGAATTTGCTTTAAGATAATCTTGAAAATGCTACAGTATTTTAGGAAATATTTACTACATTTGAAAACTTGCTGAGATTCCACACACTCACTGATCTGTATCTGCATGCTGCTCATCATGGATCAGACAGGCAACCATTGATATCGTTAGCAAACATTTCATCCATCGCCCAAAGGGGGCCATGAGCAGAGGCAATTCAAAGGCTGCGGTGGCATTTATGTACAAATAGAAAGTGCCATTCTTTCCTTATCCCCAGATGCAGGTATTGGTTTGATCTTTGATGCCAGCAGCATCTCTCCTCTCCTTTTAGGGCAGCATTACAGTACCAGGAGAGGCGGCCATCCAACCCGAAACGGAGGATGCAGTGACAAGGCAGCGCTAAGCATACGCATTGAAATTAACCCCCAAAACAAGGCCATGTTCATAAGCACAGCGCTGTGGCGTCCAGAATTACCAGGTAGCGCCTGAAAGGACTGCAACAACTCCTGCAGTAATATGCCCAAAGTTTACATGCAGAGCCACGTACATTCAGGGACTTTGCTTGCAAATGCTTCCTGGGTAGCAGGATGCTGCTGTACTGTCTGTTCAAGACACACTGTAGCTCATCAGTCTCTTTGTTGAGAACCAACATTAGAAAGACATGGCAAAACCACAAGCTAATGATATCTGCTAATGGTGGTGGAGAGGCATATCTTTAAGTAGGCTGGCAACCATGACCCTCCAAACAATGCTGATGTAGCTGATACAGAACTGGACTGCATGAACACATAAATGTCCGCAATAATCCTGTAGTCAGGATTGCATTTGAATAGCTGTCATTTTAATCAATATGCCTGCTTCTCTGTCCTCTGTAAATCTTAGGAATACAGAATTAAAACCTGGGGCACCAATATCAGCTTAGGGTAAAAACAGACTTAGAAAGATAACCAGTAACATTTGGTAACGTGCTGAACTGCTTACTGAGTTTCAAGTTTGGAAAGGATTAACTATTCCTTCATTGTACTCGCGCAAAAGGCAATATACTTTAGGATATTGTTGGTTTTCTCTTGCCTGAAACGGACAGTGTCTTTAGGAAACCAATAGGAATCACTTCTGAATGGAACTTCTTGTTTGCATGGTTCGCCAGCTGGCAACCCTTGGTCTTTCCTCTATAGCTGGTATGCAAAAGCCCCAGATTTGGGGGGTAAGAGTACCTGCCATATCCCACCCTGCCCTCCCCCAAATGCAAGGAAGAGTCAAACAAACACCCAGAATCAGACTCTTCTGAGATGGGAACAAATGATAAGTGGACACTACAATGCGTATCTGTCTTCACTATAAAAGCAAACACGTATAATAAGGAATCTCTCCACGTAGAGGAAACAGGATCTACAACTCGTCTCTCAGAAAAATCAACCCCAAGAACAAACCCAATAGCATCATCTTAAAAGTCACCACTGTTGGAGTTTGAACCCCATGTCCCAGCAGGTCTGAAAATGTAAGTCCACTTTGGGACAGATACATTAAGATTTACCCCATTACAACAAAAACCAACAGCAGCTTTAACAAGAAAGATACCATCGGAATGCCTCTGTAAACTAATATCAATTAAAAAAGTTAACACACTGAAACCCCCAACAAAGAATGCAATGCGTCATGGATACTTACATCACGTATGTTTTGCTGGCAGCTTTAACTCCTCCAACAGGGATTCTTCTAACAATGACCGAGATGTTCCTAGGAATCAGGGCATGATCATCTGTGTATTCTGAAAACAACATAAATACAGAAAAAAACATTAGTCAGTTCCTATATTAATAGCTAATTACATAGCACTTCAGAGAGTCCCCCCAGAGATATAAAAGCAAAATTTGATGTGTAACATCGCGCTTTTATCGTCTCAACACACTAACAGTACAGTTCAAGAAATCTTGAGGTCTGGTAATCAAACACAAGCAGCAAAATCTTGTTCATTTTTTTAAAATAGTTTGAATGCCAACAGCAAACTGGTCTCAGAGGTCACGAAAGGAGAGTCTGCTAACGCATGAGGTTCTTTCCTGATCTCGCTGAAGTTGCTTTTGCTTCTGTTAGGCTCCAAAACCAGGAGATCTTTGGAGAAAAACAAAGGGCAGCAAAGTCTCACCTGCATAAACCAGATTCTAAAGCCTGCCTAGCTTGCCCTGCAACAAAACAGGCGCTGCGCTACAGCATGAAAACTCTGCGCCATTGCTTCAGTAGCCGTTCACCAAAACCGATTCACCTACGCTGCCAGTGCTCCAGGCGGACAGAACCCAGAAGAGAGCCTGCCATCGCTGCCTATGGCTTGGAGCTTGGGCCATCAACAGCCACACTTCTCAGCTGCTCATCACATTTAGATGGAAACGGAGCCGGCAGTGCTAGAATTTGGATGGCAGAAATGTTGGGCGTTTTTTTAAGCTTGCTTTCACAAGCAGGGCAGAATTGGCTCCAGCTAACGCGGTCTCTCCCCTCTTAAGCTCCTCATCTCGTTTGAATTAACCAAAGGGACGGGAATTCTTCCCATTCACTTTTTTTTTTTTCACCTTGCCTTACACCACATCAGTCTTGTGAAGAGGAGGAAAGCCTTCGGACCTTTTACATAAGGCCCCAACAAAAAAACCAACTGCCTGGGATACTTGGACCGAGTAAGCTTAAAATGCACACATCTCTCCCTGAGAATGGTTTTTATATTGTACTTACACGAGCTGGATAGGACTAAATATTTTAAAGCACTATCAGCAGCCATTCCCTGTAATCTGCCTACAGTTTGAAATAGTAAAAGCCCTTACCTTTGCAGACCAAATCAGAACAATGGTCTGACAACCAAAGATGCTGCATATCTAGCCAAGCTCTGTCAGGGAGGTTTTGCTCAGTGATCACACACAAAATAGGAATATTTCACAATTTGTGCTCCCTTTTTCGGTGTATTATTCCTAGAAAGGACTACCAATGACAAAACCAGAAGCTTTTCCAGAAGCCTCATATCCTGAAACCAACCCCTAGAGCTCTTCTCAAAAGGAAAATCCAACCATTGCACAGCCACCTGTCAAGAAAGGCCCGCACTGGGACTTTTGGATGGAGCAGGAGCCAGTCAGCGATGGCCAGGAAGTGGCTACTGGGCTTTTGTCAATCTGACCTGTCATTAAAAATAAGGATTCCATTAACTCAGAAAGTTGGCAACAGCAAAGGAAAATCTGGATGTTATATTAAAGTCAAGAGCAGAAGAAACATAACGGTCTAACCTTGCTATCTATTCTACAAGAAAATAGCATGCGTGAAAGAGTCAAGGGAAAGAAGTATTTCAAGGAAGGACTGGAGGCAGACAGCTTCAACAACAGCTACTTTGACTGCTGCCTCATACTGACGTAGAAATCTTAAATCAACAATTGCATTAGTGTCCACAGCCTTCTGCCTGCAAAAAAGGACAAACAGCTCAGGTTATGCTCGGAAGTTTACCCTGCTTCCCATTTAATGCACAATTTAAAAAACCCGGTTTTAGATTCATCAATAATTCTGAAAATCTGCTAGTTTTAATAATTTGTGTCATATGTATGCTACAAACAAGTGACTTTCATTTGCATTATTATCATACAGGACCGTGCTCCAGAAGAGCGCCTATATTGTTAGAAAGGAGGAGTCAATAAAATCTAACACACTTTCAGTCATTCCTCTGATTACATAGACCGCCTGATGCCTTCACGTCTTATTGGCGCTGCTTGCCAGCTCAGCGTGTGACGGCGAAAGCAGAAGCAATGCTGGAGACCACGTGGCAATGAACCAAACTGAGCCTGCCCTAAGCGCCTGGCCAAGGGACATTAACCTCGCTGACAGCACAGCCCCAGCAGGTCCCAAACCTGCTGGTGACAGAGGCAAAGCCGCTGGCTCCCAGGCAGGCAGCGCATCAGCTCCACTGGAACATCACGTTTTTGGAATGGGGGCTGACTCACCCTCAGCTCAACCAGGGAAACGGGGACCTCCGTAGCCTTTCTGAGAGCTCCACACCATAATGCTGCCCGGCAGCCCCAGAATTAATGGCACTCTGAGGTGCACCCAGAGCAATCCCCCATACTAGCACTGCAACACAACATGGCACAGGGAAGGGCAAGGTTGAAAAGTTGCTTAAATGTCTTCTCTACAAAGCTAAGTTTGCGCAGTGTTGAAGACATTCCAGTAGACAGACAGACAGACATCAGCCGTGAGGCCAAATGATTTCTTTCAGAGCCAGCATGAGTTTGTTTTGAAGACATCCCATCGTGGCATTACTAAAACTGTCAAGCGCATGCTGCAACACTGAGCTCAGGCAAGTTCTGAGTTCAAGAGACAGTCTTAGAAGAGCAATATTCTTCCTTAAAACTACTCATCTAAGACCAGTTCAGAGTCCCATTTTTGGTTTTATATTTTTTTGCATATAAAGTAAAAATTTGGCATACATATATATGCACTGAAATGTATTCTCTAGCTTTGCTCAGAAAACCACTGGGGGATTTTTGCGTTTTCCCATGGAAAACACCCTTACGAAAGCTGCAATAAGCATCTGTGTCACTAATATACCAAGGTTAAACTTTGAGACTCATTTTACAAAGGTCAAAGTGCAACACAACCTACCTAGAGGAGGATCTCGTCAGTGTTAAACAAGCGTGATGAAACATACTCCTCCTTTAACTTCCTCTTTAGGCAACACCACATTTAACGTAACCGAGTGAAGCAGATACTTTTCTGCACTGCATTCTGATTACGTGTGAAAACAAAGCGACACGCTTTGTGAAACTGGGGTGACGTATATTAGAGTCACACTCGATGGGGTAACATAGTTATGAGCACACATTTGTCCTCTAAGACTTTGCTTTCTGCTCCTCACCTGCTAGAACAGAACCCACCTGTTTGGCCTATTTCAAAACATTTTTTCTTCTGCTGATAATAATTGGGCCCCATCCCAGTTTATTACCGCCCAACATTCTGGTGTTAAGGCTCTGTTTCACACAGACTCAACTATTCCAGTAGTGACAGCAGCCAGTCGGCCATTCCGCCTGCCAGCATTTCTGAAGCTGAAAGGACATTAGCAACCACAGACGAAATTCAGAGACCCTTCTGCAGCAAAGCCCTGAAGACAAATGAAACATTTTGCAAAAGCTCTTGACAATTTTATTCCATACTACTAGAAAAATTCAAGACTTCTGAAACGTATCTCTCCCTACGTACGTCATGCAATCAAATGGCATCCCTAACCTAACGTTGTGCTCTTAAGTCTCTTCACTCCTGAAAATAGTTTAAATATCTGTTGATAAACAGCAAGCTTTAGGTCCAGCCACTTTAAAGGATAGGGCTGAAGTTACAGTTTCCGCAGCACACATATTATTCTGTTTAATACATGAAACAAGAAGAGGAAAAACCCACTAGGACACATCTGAAAGAAAAGACTGTTGTAAGAGTGTCACAGAACTACATCAGGGGAAAAAAAAGAGAAATTTAATGTTTTAGGAATGAAAACACTTCACAAGTCTTTTTGTTTCTGAAAAGTCACATCCCAAAGTCTTTAATCACGGTCAAACTTATCAAGATGGCAGATTACCAAACTGAAATATCGTACTAAGTAATACGAAACCAGTATCAGCTCTGAGAACCATTATAATCTCTTAGCACCATTTATTAGATTTAAAAGAATTTATGACTGCTCTAAGAACATTTCTTATGTATGTTCACCATAAATGTTCTGCCATGAAACTTCAGTACTGCCCTGATATGGTTAACACATAGTACCAGGAAAAAAGAAACATTTAGAGATGAATGATGAAATGATGCTCAATAGTATCTGAATGACAATGTCTTTGGTGTGCAAAAGAAGTTGAATTAACAAGAAATTCCAAAGTATAATTCAGATACAGGGAACACTCATGTGCAAGATGGCTTTAAAGGCTCTGCCTAGATTAGAACTTACAGATACACTCCTGATCCAAAATGTTGCTCGTGAGCAGTTTCTGCAACAGCCACACAACCAGTTTTCCATTTGTAAAACAAGTTGAAGACAAAATTACGCCACCAAAACCACTTTTTTTCTTCAAATTAGCCACTGCTCTATTTCCACCACTTTCAGCTTTCTCCACCAGGTGTCAAAGACATCTGGCAAGTTTGTTATTATAAATATCCTCCCACATTTCCTCATCATTTTACCTAGGATTATTCCTGGAAAGCAGACCTTTTGTAAGCACTATATGCCACACATCAACCACGTATTCTTCTACACCTAGCTCCGCGTCTAAAATACACAGATGAAGGCAGCTGTCAGGACAGCGACGACAAAACAACAGCTCTGTGGGGCCCCCAGCACAAGTCACAGCTACCGACTGTGGCCGAACCACGTTATCGCTTCCCACCCCGTGCCCACCACCCCCACCCACCTTCTTTGCTCTGGGCGTTGCTGATCTGCAGGTCGCAGTTGGCCGCCTTCAGCTTCTCGCGGGCCATGATCTGGCGCTTGAGGTCGCGCAGGGCGATGTGGAGGCCCTTGAAGGTGACGATATCATAGTCCAGCTTGGAGAAGAACTTGTAGTGGATGCACGACATGGTCGGTGCCTGCGCGGCGATGCCGTCTACCGCAGCAGACGGCGTCGCAGCCTCCGCGCCAGGATGGGGCCTGCGGCAGCTCGGGGAAGGGCCCGCCGAGGGGGCTGGGGCAAGCAGCATGGGCTGAGCTCAAGGCCGTGGCACTCCACCATGGCCAGGCCCCCCGGCCTCAGGCAGACTCGGCTGGTGGAGGCCTCAGGACTCCATCGCGGCGGTGCTGCAAGGCCCCGGCCCTCGCCCCGCCAACGACTCCTTCCCACAGCCCTCAGCGATGGAGCTGGGCCGCGGCGGCAGCTCCCGCCCAGTCCCCCTCGCAGTCCGAGTGGGCGAGAGGACGATGGGGAGAGGCCCCCAGGGCCCCGGCTCAGCCTCCGCTCCCTCTCCCGCACGCAGCGCGCCTCGGCCCAACCGCTCGCTATGGCGACTCGGGCGCCCCTGCCTCAGCGTTCCGCCCAGGGGTTACCTGGCCAACAACCGCAGGGGCCGCCGCGATTGCACACACAACGGCACCGCGCCCACCGCCCCGCACCTCACATGGCCGCTGGTGTCCCTGCCGTCCCCCCTGCCTGTCACTGCCCGGTGTCCTGCCACCCCCTGGGCCTGTGGTGTCCCTCCTGTCACCCCCCGGGCCTTCATGCCCCAGCGTCACCTCCTGTCAGCCCCTGGCCTGTGGTGCCTCTGCCAACAGCCTGGGGCCCATCACCACCCGGTGTCCTGTCACCCCCCAGGCTGTCACCACCCCATGTCCCCTCCTGTCAGCAGCCAGACAGGGCAAGACAGCCTGCGGGAGATGCAGCGGCCTTTGCCCTGCGCCACTCAGCTGCCTGCGCCGCAGTGCCAGCGAAGGGAGGGGACATCTCAGGGTGTCTGAGGGCATTTTGTTGCATTTATGGGAAGTTCAGCCAAAGAAGCCGATGACCATTTCCATTTATTGCCATCAACCAATGTACGTCCCCACCGTGGCACATCCATGGTTGCCTGAACTCTGGAGGGGAGGACTAAAAAGCAAGGAATGAACCATTAGCGTTAGGAGGTGCCCCAGCACAACATTTCTTGCTTTCTCAGTCGTCACCGCTGCTGCTGCAACAGCCCTAGCGCATGGCATCATGCCTTGAATTACCAGCTCTGGTTCTGCTGACTAATATGCTACGGCTTGCAGACGTTTCTGGGCCAACTGGCTCTTCCTTTCTCTTCATGTAAATATAGTATAAAAGGCTTGTTGTAGTCTGGCAGGGCTAACGAGGGAGCTTCCGTGACTGCTTGGTTTAGATCTTTAAATGCCTTTTGGGTTTCTGGAGTCAGGAAACCCTTCTCATTTCAGTGCTGCCCTCTAGAGCCAAATTTTTGCTATTTGTGTCTGTTTTTCCTGTTACCAGTGATTTGGAAGCCCAGGGTGTAATATGGTAGCCTTGCTTATTAAGCCCGTGGTGGAATATGGATATAAGTATTCATTTACCTCCTCCCGATCCGGACTGGGATCCTAATGACAGAACGGAAAGGGAATTAATAAAACAATACCAGAAACTGATTTTGTTTGGAGTTAGGAACGTTATTCCCAAAGCGGTAAACTGGTCAAAGTTGTATCAGATTAAGCAGAATAAGGAGGAGTCGCCGACTGAATTTTTAGATAGGCTAAAAGAAACTGCGCAAAAATATACCGCTATGGACCTGGAATCGGAAGAAGGGAAAAATCAGTTAGTGTCCCTCTTTATAGGGCAGTCAACAGACGATATTCGGAGGAAATTGCAGAAGTTGCAGGGCACAGATGCCAGAGACTTAGGGAAATTGTTGGAAGTTGCATGGATAGCTTTCAGAAACAGGGATCAGGTGAAAGAAAAATATGATGCTTGGTTGATAGCGGCTTTAGAAGGATTGCAAGTAAGTAGAGGAGGATTTCGAGGAGGTAGAAATGGAGTCCGAGGAAGAGGACGAGTTAGAGGACTTCCTACTCCTACAGTGGGGAGAAATCAATGTGCTTACTGCAGACAGGAGGGACACTGGAAAGCAAACTGCCCTTCCCAACAGGGAATGGAAGGAACGGGTTCTGTTTTGAGAACAATAAATGCGGTTAACGATGAGGAATGAAGGGGACCGGAGGTATCTTCCCCAGCAGAACCTCTGGTTAAAATACAGCTGGGGGAAGATCAAACTGAAAGAGAATTCCTGGTAGATACGGGAGCAGCTTATTCGGTTTTGAATGAAAAAGGTTTTGAATTTAGTAATAAGAGAATCAAAGTTGTTGGTGCGACTGGTAATGCTGAAACTAGGCCATTCTTCAAGCCTGCAACATTTAAAATTGGAAAACAACGGGTAACACATCAATTCCTGTATTTACCGGGGGCTCCGAAACCTTTACTAGGGTGAGATTTGTTAGAAAAATTGGAAGCAGAAATACGATTTAAAGATGGGGAAGTCGATGTGTTAATTCCTGAATCTAAACCTGTACAAGCGACTGTGTTCCTATTGCAGGAAGATAAAACTTTAGGAACCGGCATCCCAGCAGAAGTGGAAAATGCAGTGATATCCCTCGTATGGGCCGGAGAAGTCCCTGGTAAAGCTCAGAATGCTGAACCGCTAAAAATTGAACTCAAAGCAGGAGCCAAGCCGGTAAGGCAAAAACATTACCCTTTGAAACTAGAAGTTAGAATCGGGTTAAAGCCCATTATTGAGAAATTTATAAAATATGGTCTGCTGAGGGAATGTGAATCAGAATACAACACCCCCATCTTGCCAGTAAAAAAGGCAGATGGGAAAAGTTATCGATTGGTCCAAGATTTAAGAGCTATTAACCAAATCACTCAGGATATTCATCCAGTAGTTGCAAACCCATACACTTTACTGACAACGATAAATGAAAACCAAGAATGGTTCACAGTTATAGATTTGAAAGATGCCTTTTTCTGCATACCTCTCGAGCGAGAAAGTCAAAATATATTTGCCTCTGAGTGGGAAAATCCAGAAACTGGTCGTAAATCACAGTACAGTTGGACAGTGTTGTCACAGGGATTCAAAAATAGTCCTACAATATTGGGAAATCAATTAGCCAAAGAACTGGAAACCTGGAAAAGAGGATACAAGACAGGGACTGTGTTGCAGTATGTTGATGATATTCTAATTGCAGCTGTAACCCGAGAAGAATGCTTACAATTAACGATTGATCCTTTGAATTTTCTGCGAATGAATGGTTACCGAGTTTCAAAAGAAAAGGCTCAAGTCGTTCGAGAATCTGCCAAGTATCTGGGATTTGAACTTTTGAAAGGACAAAGAAGACTGGGCACACAAAGGAAGGAAGCTATCTGTCAGCTTCCCGAGCCCCAGAACGCACGTGAGCTGCGGACCTTCCTGGGAATGGTGGGGTGGTGCAGGCTGTGGAGTGCAGACTATGGACTTATTGTGAAACCTTGCTATGAGCTACTGAAAACTTCACTGCCTGGATGTTTGGAATGGGACGACAGCACCAGAAACGCTTTCAAACGCATAAAAATAACTCTGATGAAAGCACCAGCTTTAGGACTTCCCGATCCAACTAAAACTTTTGAATTATTCATTCATGAGCGACCAGCTATAGCTCTGGGAGTGCTCTCTCAGATGCTAGGAGGCAACAGATGTGCTGTGGCCTATTTCTCCAAGCAATTGGACCATACCAGCACAGGACGGCCAGGTTGTCTGAGAGCTGTAGCTGCTACTGTGCTGTTAAATCAAGAAACCTGGAAACTGGCACTGGGACAGAAAACAACTGGTTTTTGTACCACACATGGTACTCGCTGTCCTGGACCAAAAAGGTGGGCGCTGGTTGTCTCCGAGCCGGATGTTGAAGTACCAGGTAGCACTTCTTGAACAAGATGATGCTGTTTTAAAATCAACTGCCATAGTAAACCCAGCAGTTTTCCTGTCATCTCGACAACTGGAAGAAGAACCCACACGTGACTGTTTACAGACCATGGAGGAAGTGTATTCCAGCCGACCTGACCTGAAAGACACCCCTCTGGAAAACCCACACTGGAAGCTATATTCGGAGGGGAGCAGCTTTGTAAAAGAAGGGATCTGGATGTCGGGATATGCAGTGACCACAGTGGACACTGTTGTAGAAGCAGAAGCTCTCCAATCAAAAACATCAGCCCAGAAAGCGGAACTGATTGCACTAACCAACCAGAGCTTTAGAATTAAGTGAAGGAAAGTGAGTGAATGTACGGACCGATTCCAAAGATGCATTTGGAGTATTACACGCACACGGAGCCATTTGGAAAGAAAGGGGACTATTGTCATCTCAAGGGACCGGAATTAAACATGCGGAGCAGATTCTCAAGTTGCTCGAAAGTGTACAGAAACCAAAAGAAGTGGCTGTTCTGCACTGCAAAGCTCACCAAACCGGCCGCACCCCACAGGAAAGAGGCAATCGATTGGCTGATTTGACCGCTCGTAAGGCTGCAGAAAAGGGTAAAGGAATATTGGCAACAATACCTGAAAAGAAAATAGAATTAGGAGAATCTCCTAACTATGACAGTCAGGACAGAAACTTAATTGAAACATTAAGAGCTGAGATGGGCTGTTACTCCTGTGGGGCAGGTAATTCTAACCCCAATTTTGATGCATGAAAGAGTAAAGAAAGAACATAATAGTGTTCATTGGGGAACCGAGAATTTACTGAAACATCTACAAAAGTCAGTGGTGAGTCATAATATGGTAGAAATTATAAGGTCCACAGTTGAAAGGTGTGAAACATGTCTGAGAAATAATCCAAAGACACAGAATAAAATTCAGTTTGGATCCACAAAACCAGGAAATACTCCAGGAGAGCACTGGCAGACAGATTTCACTGAACTGCCAAGAAAAGGAGGGTTAAAATACCTGTTAGCATCGGTGGATACTTTTACAGGATGGCCTGAAGCCTTCCCATGTCGCACCAACAAGGCCAGGGAAGTTGTCAAAATCTTTCTTAAAGAAATAATACCACGATTTGGTGTGCCTTTAGGGATTTCCTCTGATAGGGGGCCACATTTTGTTGCAGACATTGGCCAACAAGTAAGTAGAGTGTTACAAATAACAGGGGAGCTGCATGCCCCCTATCGCCCACAATCTAGTGGATGGGTAGAGCGCAGGAATCAGACCTTAAAACTGCAATTGAGTAAAATTTGCCAAGAAACTTCAATGATTTGGATACAAGCGCTTCCACTTGCTCTGTTGAGAATTAGAGTTCAGCCTAAGGGAAAACATCGGTTAAGCCCTTAGGAGCTGTTGTCTGGGAGACCGTACCAAATTCCTAAATTACCAGAGGAATTAAACATCAGAGGTGAAACAGATTTACAAAAGTATCTAATATCCCTAGGGACAGTGATACAAGAAATGAAAAAGAATGTGATGGTAAACAAATCTCTGAATCTTGATTCCCCGGTGCATCCATTCCAGCCCGGAGATTGGGCATACCTGAAGTCGTGGAACAGAGAACCCCTGCAAGAAAAGTGGAAAGGACCACTTCAGGTTTTACTGACAACATACACAGCCGTAAAACTAGATAAGAAAGGGCCCTGGATTCATTACTCAAGAGTCAAAAAGGCTCCTAAACCAGGGACTTCCGAGGAGACGGCTCCTCGCAAGCTCGTTTTCAAACGACAACTTTAGTTTCTGTGTTATTGATAAGTTTGGAAGTGTTTGGGCAGAAACTAGGAAGTCCATGGCACGAGAATGTTCATGTGCAATTAGTAGCGGAAGTAGCTTCAGCTATTAATGCAAGCAAATGTTGGATTTGTGCTAGATTCCCAAAGCACAGCGCTCAGTCCGATGTAACACTAATTGGCCTACCAACTCCTTTCAGCACCACTCGGAATAATCTTTGGGACAGTCCAGAAAATTATTTTAAAGCTCAGCATAATAATCCACAAGTCTGGAAAATCCAAACTCCCCAAATGACAGACAAGGTTAAGTGCACTACTGACCGGAATTCAGAACAAAAAGGAAACTACTCCGTAGGGAATTATTTGCAATGTGACTGGTACATGCAATTACAATTGCGGAGAAACCAACAGAAATATTGAGGAAAATTTTGGGAAGTGCCCAAAGGAGCGGGATGGTATTGGCTGTGCGGAGACCAAGCCCTTAAAGTACTCCCTCCCTGGTGGACAGGTTCTTGTACGTTACGGGTAGTGTCCCCAGACATTAAAGTAATAACACATCGCCACGGAATGGGGGGAATTAAATCCCCAATTGGAAAACAAAAAAGAGCAATGGATAATCCATTGATTACTCGGTCTACTACCTTTCACTCATTTGTAAGATGGTTAATCCCAGCATTAGCAGTCAGTGAATTGGAAACAGCAATAGTAAACATAGCAGGAGTCATTGAGAAAATCGGGAATGCCACATCTGATGCTATAAAAGCTTTACAAGAAGAAACTACCAAGCGTTCGAAAGTTGCATTACAAAACAGGATGGCTTTAGACATGAGGTTGGCTTCCCATGGAGGAGTATGCGCAGTAGTAAATTCAAGCTGCTGTACATACATTGATGAAAGTGGAAGGATATCAGAAGATTTAAAAATCATACATGACCAAACAACAATCTTACATGGAGTAACTAAAGACAATACCTCTTTGGGGTTTGAAGAGATTTGGAATACTCTCACTTCTTGGCTACCTAATTGGTTATGGCTGAAAAGATTATTTTTATTAATGATTTTTATTTTTGTAGTTCGTATTCTTGCCTGCATCATGATCCAGTGTTGTAACTGCTGTACAAGATATAATGAGTTTGTATAGTGAGGGCTGTAGCATATAAGCTACAAGCCCTCAAAAGAAAAGGAGGGATTGATACCTGCGAATATAGATAGAAGCTCCTGAATGCTCCCCTTTACCAAACAAAAGCAAATCTTTGTGAATAGTCAAGACACTTGTAAGAGAAGAAGCTCTTGAATATTCCCCTTTACCAAACAAAAGCGAATCTTTGTGGATAGTTAAGATAAGAAGCTCCTGAATACTCCCCTCTAGACAGCCAGCCCTTGGGGAGCAGATATGCGGAGCCATGAGGATAAGACCTTCAAGGACAGAGTAGACGTGATCCCAGAACTGAGTTTGCGCAGAAGCAAAGCTCAATCAGCGAACCCAGTGAGGAAGACTACGAGCCCTCATCTGAAGACCCCCAAAGACCACCTGAGGACCACCACAGAGGATGACTGCGCATGCGGATTGGACATTTACACATGTTAATAAGTTCCAGGAAATCTCGTGTTTATCTAGACCAATTCCCGGAAATCCTATGAATATGTATATTTTCATAGTATATCATTACTGAAAGTCCATCAAGCCTTTGCAGCACTTATGGTGGAACTATCCCCAGTGCTGCCCGGCGCCGCCATAAAGAATGCCTGCTTTCTAAAACTCCACAATTAACTTTTAGAGAGTGAATTATTTTGCCGCTTTCCGGTAACAGCGTGGTGCTTAGTTGCCGGCTGGGGTTCAACCACGACACAGCCCTACAAAAAGAAATCAAATTCTTATCACAGATGGTAACACATAATCGATTCGCCCTAGAATACCTTGCAGCAGCACAGGACAGAATATGGGCGTTATTGAATAATGGCTGCTGGGGCCTTTATGGAAATCAAGACCAGAAATGTGAAACTGATAGAAACAAGAGGAAGACTCCTTTAAAACTATTACATGAAGTAAGGCAGGGATCTAGAAATCTATTTGGGTGGTTAACCTCTTGTCTCTCAGACTGAGGTAGAAGACTCTGAACTAAAAGGATTTAGGTTGCTGTATTCACTCTCTCGTATTGCTGTGTAGTTATCTATGTGCGTTTACAGTGTTGTATTGCCTTATGCGCTCAACTTACGACTAAAAGAACGAATAGTATAGGGTGACCCTGACGGCCAAAAGAAAAGGAGGGACTGTTAGGAAAATCTCATTCCCTAACTGTTGTACCAATCAGTCTCCAGAGTAGGAAACTGTATGAACTTTCTCAAGATACAGACAGTCTAGACTGCATACCGCACAGTCATGGTTCAGTCAGCATGACTAAAGGGCCCCAGCTCATTGCAAGGAGGAGAAGGACAGCCCCCGCCCTGACAAAGAAAGGAAACCCCTGGACTGCCCAGATCACGCCAGCATCCCAGCCCCTCCGACACCTCCGTGAGTCCCTCCCATGAGCACAACAGAAGGGTCTGTGACCACCACGTGCTTTTCAGTTTGCCTTCCCAGACCAAGCCAAACTGTGACACCAGAGCTTCGGTCCTCCCTGTCTCCCACGGAAAGCTAGAAATGGCGTTATCACCATCAGGCTCCTGGGGGATATAAAGAACACTCCTCAGGCAGCAGCTGCATCCTGTTGCGTAGGCTTTGAACCAGCCCTGGTGAGAAAGCCGACCAGCAGATGGTGGTACACAAGAAAAAGCTCCTGTGTAAAGATGGCTTCAAAGACATGCGCAAGAGAACTTGACTGACAGTGACCTCGCCTATACAAGTGGGTCTAGTGTTAGAAGAAACCAGGCGGAAACCAGCTGAAAGCAGCAAAGTTGCAACAAAATAGTGCAACCCCAGCTAATAAATATGCATTAAGCGAGCTTGCACGGGGGGGTTGTGTGTACAAATACGCAAAAGTGAATGGTAACAGGCGATCTCATGGCCAAAGCCATTCATAAAAATGAATATGTGAGCAGCCTTAAGACTGCGTATAAGGAATCAAGAATTGTAACACGGGGTCCTTCTCAGGCTCCCAGCCCAGAGGCACCTTTATGGCCGGCAATAAAAAGGGGTTTTAGCTAGCGTGTACCTCTGCTGCCTTCTTTCCTCTACCCACGCAAGAACTAGAAGAGAAGAAAAGTGCAAGCAAATGCATTTCAGTAAAAGTTCAGGTCAACATTTAAACAGCCAAAACTCTGAATAGATACGCTGACCCTTACTCAGATATTTATTTTATCTTCCTTTGATATGGAACTAAGCACATTCCCTCCTACCCACAGTCTTTCCTCCCAGCCTCACAGCTCTCCTACAGAAGAAACATAAGCTACAGAAGCTACAAAAGACAACAAAACCTGCTTTGGTGAACACCAAAACACCCATGACTTTCTCAAACTCTTCACTGCCCCACCTGAGAGTCAAGGCACAGGGTCTCCTCAAGGCTCTTTCCCAGGCACTGCCCTGAAACCCCCTCACTGCTTCTCTACTAGTGCACAGAGAGTAGGAAGAGTTTCATTTTTAAGTCTCTGGAGACAGTTTCTGAAATTAGACAAGTCATTTTTAACGAGGATAAGCCCTTTGCCTTGCAGCTGGCAACCAACAGGGATGTGGACCCAGCAGCACAGACCGCTGCCATGCACAAACCACCACCCTACGCACAGGGAAAGCACGACAAGTCAGATGTGGTACCCGGGAACGCTCTTCACATCAGGGCTCTGCATGAGCAGGTTAGTTCTTGTAGTCAGACACAGAAATCAGAAGGGATTTCTTCTTCTGTTGCTGAAGTAGACTTTTAAGTAGATATTGCCCAAGAAGGCAAAAACAGCCACAAAAAGTTCAAGCGGGTACTTTCATCCTCACTAGATGCACATCACTGAAGTGTTTCTCACATCCCCTTCTCTAAAGGGTCCCCCCTTAAGATGCATTTGAGTGACGTCGCCATTGAGCAGACACCACCACCAGACATTTCTCTAGACTGAAGGCTGACAGCAGTGTACAAGGACAGTCCTTTCTGGACATCTCACTCTGAGATGCCCGCAAAGAAACCGTGGATGGAAGACGACCCTGATAACTCCAGTACAAGCGACCAACGGGGAAACAGGGGTGCTGACCCTTCTGCTCCTCCTACGAGCTCTTCACCAGCCACGTGAAGAGGCAAAACCAAGGATGATCGACCCGGATCTGACAAGAAATTGCCCCCCCCCCAAATCCAAAATGATCAAGAAATCTATCTGAAATACAGATTCACATCCACTATCATGGATGATGAACCTCGTCCTAAGCACACGTTGTGCCTTCAGACAGGAGCTAAGGACTGCATGAAGTCACCACCACGAGCAGATGTTCAAACCCGATGCCTCCAGAACACGCAGACAAGCATCCACCATTTTTTCAGCAATGCTTAAAGTCACGCGATAGTCAGGCCATGACTTTACAAAATGTCACCAAACTTAACGATAGCAGCCTCTTTGCAGGTTTCTTACTCAAAAGCAAAAACCCCACGTGCCCTTGGGGAAACCCTTGTCCTTCCGTGCGGCTGGTGTCTTCCCATGGCTCTCCCTCAAGGCAGGGGAAATGACCATGAATTTGGAAGTCTACATAAATTCAGAAGTACACTTAGTCCTCTGGCAGTCATTACCTATGGGCCAGAAGTCCTCTCACCCCTCCACACAAGTGCCCCTTACTTGTCTGGCAGTCATTCTCCAGGAGACACAAGTCCTCCCTCCCTACCGACCTACCGACTCACCAGAAATGAGTCGTACCGCACCAGAAGTGACTCTGCCCAAACTGCTGCAGACATATGAGACCAGAAATGATGGTTTCAAAACAAAAAACACTACACAATCCACCAGAACAGCAAAAAATCAACCAGAAGAAACATCGTACAGAAAGGCCCCTATCAAAACCCTAAAAAGGCAAACAAACTATAAACGGACCCTCCACAAAAAAAGACCACGCAGAACACAAGAGAAGGTAAAAATAACCTAAACCCAGGGACCCAGGGCCAACAAACCCAGATCCTGCCCATATCAATAACACGCTTTAACCCTATCTCACTTAAACTCTGGCATACCATAACCCTGCCACCCCATAACCCTAGCAAACTGTACCCCCAGCATCCCATAACCCCAGCACACTGTAGCCCTAAGATAGCAAAAAAATTGAACACGAGCTCCCTGGAAATCTCGGCCAGGGCCTTCAGGTGGCCCCGGATTTCAGACAGCGCAGCTTTGAAGTGGGAGTGGGACAGAGCCACTGGGATGTCACCAGCATCCATCTTCACATCATCCCTCACACCCTGAACAAGTACCTGGGTTAAACGCTCGCGGGGAGAAAGGCTGAGGCACTCGGAGCCTCGTAACGGGCCAGCCATGGCCACGGGGCTTCAGCTCATCATTTCTGTGTCAGGGCCACCAGGCAGATGACCCCGTCCTCCTTGCCACACCCCTCGGGGCAGCCGTGCCCAGAGCCGGGTGGCTGGATACGGCCTTTGCTCTAAGGGGAGGCGCTTCCTGGGAGCAGGATCTCTCACGCGGGCACTGGGAAGCCCTCCTCAGGCCTGGATGCCTGAGAAACATCTCTGCACTGCTCCATATTTCACCCAAACCAGGGGCGGAGGAAGGCTGCTCTGGTGGCCTGCAAGAGAACCAGCTCACCTGGGCTGCTCTGCGGCCACCAGGCACCTTTGCTGTCAGGCGGGTCTCAGCGTTGCTCTGCAATCGGCTGTCACCTCATCCACCATGGGATCCAGAAAGCACCGCTGCTGGCCCTCGTGTGGTCCTCAGCCATCTCTCGACGGAGCAGTCTTTAACCAGCAGGCCTAAAAAGAGGAAAAATTGCCCAGAATTAAGCTGTTCTCAGGGTTTTGCAGGCAGTAGGGTTTTTCTGAGCTGCCTGGTGCTGCTGTTCCTGGGGAGCGCTCAAGAAACAGGGCGGCTGCCTGTACCTGCAGGCAGGCAGCAGAGTGTGCGCAGCGGGAGCGAGCGATGGTTTGTGCGGCTGTTGAATGAGTTCAGGCTTTAAATGTGTCCAGCCTGGTACAGCTGGTTCATTTTTTCTTGCAGGCTGAATTTAGAGCTTAAATAGTATTTTTTTAAAAGCAAAATCAACAAGCAAACAAACAAAAAACCAGCTGGGCGATATTTTTCCTTCCAGCTGGGCTTTTTTTCCCCAGCCCTGGCCACTCGGCAAGGTGACGATCGTCACCAATGTCAGGGCGCAGGACTGGGCCCAGGGCAGGGCTGTCGCAGGCAGCACGGTTCTTGAGGCTCCCGGTAATGCAGTTCCTGGGGAGTGCTCCAGAAACGGGGCACTTGCCCAGAACTGCTAGTTTTGGTCTCTCCCCATGGCTCTCTGTCTGGCTCCCTCTCCCCCTTTTTTCATTCCTCCCTCTCTGTCTTTAGCCCGTCACCATTTTTCTCTTTCGCTGACTCCCTCTCTGGATTGTCTAATTCCCCCCTCTCTGGCCTGTAGCCTGTTGCTGCTTTTGCCTTTCTCTACATCTCTCTCTCCCACTCCCTGCCCTTCTCTTTTTTCTGTCACCGTGTCCTGCTTCCTGCCCTTATTCTTCCTCCCTCTCCCGCAGCCTCTCCCCTCTCTCCTGCCCAGCTCCCCGCTCTTCTCCTCCCTCTGTCCCTCTCCCGTCCCTCTGTCCGTCCCCCGTCCCTCTCCTGCCACCCCACCGCCCTGCACTACCCCTCTCTGCCGCTCTGTCCCTCTCTCCTCCTCCTCCTCCTCCACCGGGGCTCCGGGGCCTGGGCCTGGGCCAGGGCAGCCCCGGGGAGCGGCGGCCATGGGGCCTGCGGGGGGGCGGGGCCCAGCCGGGGCGGGGGACGGTGTCCGTGCAGGGTCAGGCAGCAGGAAGGGGCGCCCCGGGGCATGGCGGGAGCTGTAGTGCTGGGCCGTGGGGCTGCCGGGCAGCCATGTTGGTTCCCGGGGCATGCCGGGAGCTGCAGTGCTGGGCCCTGGGGCTGCCGGGCGGCCATGTTGGTTCCCGGGGCATGCCGGGAGCTGCAGTCCTGGGCCGTTGGGCTGCCGGGCGGCCATGTTGGTTCCCGGGGCATGCCGGGAGCTGCAGTCCTGGGCCGTTGGGCTGCCGGGCGGCCATGTTGTCTTGTGAGGCACAGACTCTGCTCCAGCTGCAGCCCGGCTGAGGTGAGGGCTGGGGCTGCCCGTGAGGCGAGCGAGGCCCTTGGGCAGGCGTGCGGGTGTCTCCGGCCTGCTGGCCCCCCGGGAGTGGCGGAGGCAGCTCCAAGCTGGAGCCGGGCCTGGCCAGGGCAGCCCTGGGAGTGACCCGAGAGCTGGGGAGGGGAAGGAGACGGAGACAGACCCCCCCGGGCACAGGCACCGGGCACCCCGACACCCAGAGCCCCCCGGAGCCGCCCCGGCCCCGCTCGGCCCCTGCGGCTGCCCCGGCCCCAGCCCCTCCCCTGAGGCCTGTCCCGCAGCCCCAGGCCCCGCGGCCTGTCCTGGCAGCAGCGAGCTGGGCCTGGGGCGCGCTGCCGTGGCGCCTTCCCCCCGTTCTCGTGTGCCCCTGGCAGGGCGTGGGAAGCGAAGCTGCTTTACAATGTCAGGAACTCCCGTCAAAGCTTGGCCTTTGTGTGACGAGCCCGGCGGTTAAGCGTCCCTTGACCCTGT